>JAAEAF010003033.1:0-70169 GCA_011037195.1 Triatoma infestans
TAGATCATACAAATTATCTGAATGTGACCTACATGAAGAAGGTCTTGTATCAATCCTTAAAAATGTTTGGAACTTTAAATTGCAGTTTTAATTTTATCTAAACGACATAGTTCCTTTAGAATCTCCTGAAAAATTTGTAACTTTATCGACAAAATATCCCATAAATATATTAATAAAATATAAACTGCTGGACAAAAGTATTGCATAAAATTTCAAAATGTAATTTGAAGTTACAGCCTATTACTGTATTTTTTTTTTTTATACAATCGTTGTAAATGAACTCTGAACCAAAGAGAAATAAGAGACTAAGCCATTTGTTTATGTTTTTAAATGACTAATTCTCTAAACTCTTGAAAATATTGTATTGAAAGTGAAGAACTGGGATTATTATTGTTTTTGCTTTTTTGTTTTTGCTTTTTGTTCTTAACATGCCCCTTTATGGTAATCATTCCGAAGAAATTGCAGTACATGTGGTGACATTACATGAGTAAGGGCTAAATCAAGCAACGATTGGTCAGAGTGTGAGAATGAGCCAATCCTCTGTCTCAAGAATTTTAGCACGCCATAGGCAAACTGAGGAAATGAGAAGATTTCTCTTTTATCAAAGGGTTAGTATAATATTTGTTTTTGGCCGTGTTCAGATTGTTCTGAACATGCTTGGTTGTTACATGGGTGTGTATATTTTTGTTGTTGGATTATTGATTATACTATGTATTGCTTTCTCTATTATCAAAGGGTTAGTATAGGCCGTGTTCAGATTGTTCTGAACATGCTTGGTTGTTGTTGGTTTAGGTTTTTGGCGGGGATTTTTGAATTGTAAGTACTGATTACGGATTATTTCGTATATAATAATAATAATATTTGTGATTGTTTTTTGATTTTTGGTCGTTAATGGGTAATATCCTGAATTATAAGTGCCGGTGTCAGGTTGTTTTATATATAATATAAATGTTATTTTCATTTTTATAGGCTAAAAGATTAATATGTTTTTTTTGAATGTATATGTTGTGTATTTGTGATGGAAGGATGTGAATCCTGAGTTGTAAGTACCGGCTTTGAATTGTATTTTAGATAAAGATTAAAGTATGGGAATATGATTTTTAGTCATATGATATTAGTTAATAGCTAATATACTTTAAAGGGATATGTAAGTTTATAGCTTGCATGGAATGAATTTATATTATATAAATATAAATTTGTATGTAAGAAGTAAATCAAGCAACAACAAGCAACACAGGTTTTTCTCCAAATATCTCAAAAAAAATGAAAAATCATAAGTAGCTAAAACTTGTTATTCCATTTAGGTATTACCACCGGATCAGACACGGAAATTGCGGGCAATACCCATCCACCGAAACTACGACATTAATGAATGTATTTTTTTCTCCAATTTTCGTTTTATTTTGTTTTATTCACAGATGAGTCGAGATTCACGCTACATTTTCACGCTACTCCCGACGGCAATTTACGGGCTGCCCTAGAAGTACAACCCGCACAGATGAGAGATTTATTCAGCTGAATGTGTTAAGGAACAGGTTCGTCACTAGCAATCAATTACGTCACTTGATCGCTGATGTCCGTAATCTCCCATATTTCAAGTAGGACAGTCAGAAGAAGGTTAAATGAAGCAACCTTGGCTTCCAGGATACTCGCTACTGGCCCTCTTCTCACAAGAGCACATAGAGCCGCCAGACTGCAATATTCACGAGAACATGTCAATTGGACAACAGAGGATTGGAGACGTGTTTTATTCACAGATGAGTCGAGATTCACGCTACATTTTCCAGATGGAAGGATGAGAGTTTGGAGGTGTCAAAGTGAGAGATATGCAGTGGCTAACATTTCTCCAAGAGTGACTTTTGGTGGAGGCGGTGTTATGATTTGGGGGAGACATAGTTTCGACGGACGTACAGACTTACATATCGTGAAAAAGTGGGGCGCTAAATGCCCGGAAGTATCTTGAAGAGGTTCTTCAGCGATATGTTGTGCCAATTTCTGAAAGAGTCGGTGATGATTTTCAATTAATGCAGGACAATGCCAGATGTCACACTGCTCCAGTTGTTCTTGAGTACCTACAGGATGTTGGGATTCGATGTTTAGTTTCTCCACCGAAAAGTCCAGACCTAAATCCAATAGAACACCTTTGGGACATAATTTGAAGACAGCTCAGACTTGGCCTGATTGCCCCTAGCACTCTTAGAAAACTACGTACAGCAGTTACTGAAGAATGGAATGAGATTTCTCAAGAGGTTATCCAAAATCTAATCTCTTCAATGCCAAGGAGACTTGCTCAGTTATCAGAGCAAGAGGAGATATCACTAAATACTGTTGAAAAAAAAAAATGAAGAAATGATAATAAATAAGAACCATTTTAATTTTGAATTTTCAGAATTTTTTTTTTTTTTTGAGTTTTATTTTTTATTCTGTGTAATAAAACCAGGTTTTTCTTAAATTTTTGGTAGTTGTTCTTTTTTGCCTTTAGATTAGAGTTCAACAACATGAATCTATAAAAAAAAAAAAAAATACGAAAATACCTTTCAACTTATAATTATAATATTTTGAAATTTTATGCAATAATTTCATCCAGCAGTTTATATATATAAAAAAAATCTGGTGTGAAACACTCACACAACTTTCTCTTACTCCAGTTCTCAAAATGATAATTGACAAATTTTATAGTTTGTGTACCACAATTTAATGAAATTCGTCGAAAAATGAAAAAACTGTTCAGTAAAAGCGCACTTCCGGTTTACTAATTTTCTTGAAACTTGGAATTTCAGCCATCTATTTATTTCTAACTAATTACGTTTGGATGATAGAATTGTATAATCAACTAGGATAGCACTTTGATGAAAATCTAACCCTACCCCTCCCCTAAAAGTGCCCTTAAAAGAATTTTCCCAGAGAAATGTTTTAGATAAAAGTTGTAGATCTTTGCATGTTTAGTTTATATACGAAGTTTCAAAAAAATCGTCGGAGCCATTTTTGAGAAAATTGTGAAAAAGTGAATAAATCATTTAGTAAAGTGGTAAAGTAAACGCACTTCCGGTTATCCGATTTTTTTTGTAACTCGGAATTTCAACAACATATTTAATTCTAATTAACATTATTTAGATGACAGAATTGTGAAATAAACTGAAATAGCACTTTTGATGAAAACCTAACCCCTCCCCTCCCCCAAAAGTGCCCTTCAGAGCATTTTCCTGGAGAAATGTTTCAAATAAAAGTTGTAGCTCTTTGTATGTGTGGCTGATGTTTCGAGTTTAAAGAAAATCGTACTAGTAAAGTGGTACTTCCGGTTGAGGAATTTTGACAGATAAACTGTCAGATCCCATGGTGATACCTAAACGGAATATCAAGTTTAACTTTCTACGTTTTTCGTTTTTGAGCTATGCTGTTCACATACACACACACACCCACACCACACGGACACACCACACACACACCCCCAAGCCATTTGCTAAAAACCACTTTTTTGGACTCAGGGAACCTCAAAACGGATATTTCGGTGAAAACTCGATATCGAAAATTTGACACGATTACAATACTTCCTCTTACTAGGAGTAAGAGAAAGTAAAAATATCTCAACAAAAATGAAAAATCATAAGTAGCTCAAACTTGTTATTCCATTTAGGTATTACCACCGGATCAGACACGGAAATTGCGGGCAATATCCATCCACCGAAACTACGACATTAATGAATGTATTTTTTTCTCCAATTTTCACGATTATCTAGAAAATCACTGCAAGGATTTTCTGTAAACATGGTACACATTTTTCTGTAAACATTTACCCGGGAAAATTGATTTTTTTGGAGTTTTTTTGAGGAAACGGTAGCCGTTATACTTTCCTTTAAAGTAACACCTCTGAACAATGTATGGTACTGTCACCTATATAATATTAATACCCATTAGAAATGTTGCTAGTATTCCAAATTTGAAGAAAATCGGTTAACTGGAAGTGTGCTTTATAAAATATAAGTTTTTCAACTTTGGCTAATTTCATAGATAAAATATTATAATTGTTGTTGTTGATTCCGCAGAGCTGGAAATGGTTGTGACGTTCCCATGGTGTAGATGACACGCCCAAGGTGAAGAAATAACTCCCCCTGATGCGTAGTTTGGGTCCATCACACGAAACTAGTATAGGATTAGGAAAAAAGCAAATAAGACATCGCGTAGAAAATTGTCAAGAGATATCTTTGATTCCCAGTTAGGCAAACTTAGGCAGTTAGAATTCCAACGCCAAACTTAAAAAATCGTCAAAATGCCCACAAAAAGGATGTGCTAAGAGTCCATTTTGTGATAGTAACGATAATAAAAGTGTTTTCGTAAAGAGGACGAACGTCCTTCAGGTCTCCTCTTTACATTTTACGCAAATCCAGTATATAAGGATTATTTGAACGAACTTCAATTTTCTACAGATCTTTTTTTCACGATGTATTTCATAACATAACCGATGTAAAAGTTAATTATTTTCTTTTTTCTCACAAGGAGTAAGAGAAAGTGATAAAATAAATATTCAAGGCGCCGATGAATTCAAAAGTCAATGCGGCAAAAACAAAAATTAACATTATACCTATATTTGGCAATTCTGCCATTAGGCAGAAATATTTTCCGTGTTAGCAGGCTCTGATGAAAAAATTCTAAAACTCTTATTTAAAAGATATTTCCAGAGAAACTAATTTATTGGGAGTTCTCCTGAATTTGTGATGTTAAATTAACTACTCATACATAAATACTCATTCAATTCAACTATATTGAATCCATACACTCAGATAGTCAGGCAGCCCTGAAGGCACTTTCTTCTCAAGACTGGTGTGGGATAGCCTACTTGCCCTAACCGAGGTGGGTACTCGGAATAAACTGACACTCGCCTGGGTGCCGGGACATTCGGGGTTTCTGGGCAATGAAAGGGCGGATGCCCTAGCGAGGAAGGGTTCGCAGGATACCTTTATAGGCCCCAAACCCTTCGCGGCTTGTCCAGGAGCCTTATTCAAACTTCTATCAAAGGTTGGATAGAAGAACAGCGTCTGCGTTGATTGGAGAGAACACCAGGACAGAAGCAGGCAAAGCTCTTTAGATCAAGAGACATTTGCCTAAATTTACCAGAGATCTACTGAGCCATATCCGAAGGGATATAAGGCTAATTGTGGGTCTACTAACTGGGCATTGCAAGCTGAACAGACACATGCACCATCTACAACTTCCAGATAATGCGGTATGTCGATTCTGCAAGGCAGTGGAAGAAACCCCGGCGCACGGCCTTTGTGAGTGCGCCGGCCTGGCGAGGATAAGTTTTCTTCAATTGGGGACTGGCAATCCCGAACCTATGAGCTTCATGACGGAGCCGCTCTCAGCTTTGCTAGGATTGATTAGGTGGGCAAAGCTGGGGATTGTGCCATAATTTAAGGGGACCCACAATAGATCTCGTCTTGTGGGTAGGTCGCAGTGGAATGAGGCTCGCCCCCTCCGTTACTAATCTAATCTAATCTATAATGTTTTGGCGCTCTCTTCAGATTACTATAAACAAATTCTATTTCTGCCTGCCAAGGGTACTAATCAACCTACCAATACCCCCACCAATTCTATATTTATTTTAGAACAGCTGAGCAAAAATTTTCAAGTTTAATAAAAATTAGTCCATTTTATAATTTTATTAATTGCAATAAAAAAAAAAAGTATCGTGTGTGTGTTTCACATCAAATTTTTATGTTTACTTGTATTCTTCGAATTTTAAAGGCCGTTGAAATAATTTCCATTAATATTTGTTTGAGAAAAAAAACAACAATATAATGGATTGTGTGATCACATAGTATTTAAAATTTTCCACTTTAGATATATGATTTAAAAAGAAAATTTGAAAGAATTTTTAGATCGCTTTGTTGCCATATTAAAGCGATAAGTTCCTTTTCATTGTAGATGGATTTATTTCCGCATCATTAAGAGTTTCCCGGGGCATATGCTATGGTAAATCTGTGTTGTGTGTTGTTTTAAATGTTTAAATGTTTAAATCTGTGCAGTTTTAATTTTAGCTTAAAACTGTACCTATCGCTACATTACCTACGTCAGTTGTCAGAACAAATGGATTATTGTAGCCAGGATATTGAAAGGTCATTGATCATAAGGCTTTTTGCAAATATTGAAAAATTGAAAATTACTAGTTAATATTTTATAGTAGCGCCCTTTTTTTAATCTTTTTATTAAAAGGTTTGGTAATTTTCGTCTCAGAGAAAACGGCCTTTAACTAATTCCGGAGCAGGCAATTCCGAACATATGAGCTTCATGACGGAGCAGCTCTCAGCTTTGCTAGGATTGATTAGGAGGGCAAAGCTGGGAGTTGTGCTATAATTTAAGGGAATCCACAATAGACCTCATCTCGTAGGTCGCAGTGGAATGAGGCTCGCCCCTCGCCCCACCGTTACTAATCTAACTACATTGAATTGTTATGATTAGTTATGATCGGTTATCTAACTACATTGATACCAGAGCTAAGGGTGCCTATTACCCCCCATACACCACCATACTTATGTTTTAAAATTTCAAATTTAAAGGAAATGTGTCCGGTTTAATAATTGTAGTATAATTATTGTAATAATTGTAAAAATTGTATTATATTTTTTATAATTCTGCAACAGCTGGTAACGAGCAAGTATTTTATGAATCGTGACATATTTTCGATATAGAATTTTTTTTACCGGAAATACACGTTTTAAGGTCCCCTGAGTCAGAATTTAGTACTAAATTTAGTCCTAAATTGAGTGTATCAACTATATTTGCTTTGTGCAAGTCTTATGTTATTACACTGTTTGACAAAAAGTATCCTGATGATGGGTGTACGCCCAAAACCGGTCAATTACCACAAAAAGTAGCAGGCTATTGTAGTGGAATCGTTTATTGGATGTATCGGATGATCTGATCCCACCGTGATACCACCATATGTAGTGGAATAGTTTATTGTGATTCCTATGGTATGTAGTAGATGTCTTGAAGAGGGCGGAAGTTAGTTTAGAGATTTTTGGAAATTAGTGCTCGAATTATTAACACGGAATTTATAAAAATAGACTGTATTTGTACAATAATTTAAACGTGAGTAATGGTAACTATTAACAAGAAATACTTAGAAATAAATAGGAGATAAATAACTAATAATTTAGAATGATTAAAATAAATGAACTAAGATGCACAACTAAGGAAATAAGTATAAATAAAACCTGTATAGGGACGCGGAAACTGTTGCTCGTATCTTGAAGACGTACTGAAGTATAATCATATAATCATCCCCTCTTCCAATGGGGCGAAGTTTATATATTAGTGTTAGCAACACTCACACCAAGACATCTGTCCTAGTGTGCGACA
This sequence comes from Triatoma infestans, assembly GCA_011037195.1. Classification (NCBI taxonomy): domain Eukaryota; kingdom Metazoa; phylum Arthropoda; class Insecta; order Hemiptera; family Reduviidae; genus Triatoma; species Triatoma infestans. The sequence goes on from JAAEAF010003033.1 coordinate 7,360, forward strand.
TGGTGCGACCTTGGTTAGTTCGGTGACCAGCGATTTAGGTCAGTGGCCAGCTTATCGGTGCTTGCTTTGATGTAAAGTATTGACACTTGGTTTTGTTTTTTTGGTTGCGGCCTTGTCTTGAAGACAGCGGCCGGCTAGGCCACTAGTTATAAATTATTCTTTCTTTTTTGTTATGTGTTGTGAAGGTTTGACATTGCTATGAGCAATGTCATTACATTATCATGAAAAATATCTCTGATGCTTTTCAGCTCTGCGGAACCAACCACAACAAATAATAAAATGACATTTTTTTGAAGGAATGCATATTGCTCCCTCCAATACTTCTTTAAATGAAGTTTTCAGAATTAAATTTCAACTAAAAGTGATCTTTATATTCACAGCTAATATACAAAATTTTATAAAATTCGTCGGTTTCTATGGAGAAAATCTGGTAATTTATCCAAAAAAAAAAAAAAAATCTGGTGTGAAACACTCACACGACTTTCTCTTACTCCTGTTAGTTCAATTATATATAAAATGTCAAATTTTCTATGAACTCAAAATTTTACATGTTTGTCCTAAACATAAATACAGTGGTGATAGGAGGATAAGTACCACCTACTTACTAACCTTGGCAGGTAGAGAAATAATTATATATTCTGGCCCAGTAAGGCTTACCAAAAACACTGAACCAACTGCATATAATAACATTTTTTGAAATGTAACGTCCCATTTTCCATGCAAAATCCATTATTTTTTGGGGGGAGGGAAATGTTTCAAATAAAAGTGATACATTTATGTCTTTGCATTTAGCATACTAAGTTTTAAATGAAATCGTTATAACCGTTTACGAGCAAAAATCCATAAAACCCAAAAATCTATTCTGTAAAATCACACTTGTCGTAAAACCAATTTATTTTAAATTTGGAATTCTATCAATATTATGTAATGACATAGCAATGTCAAAGCCTTCACAAAATATAACAAAAGGAAAGAATAATTTATAACTAGTGGCCCCACAGCCGGCCGCTGCCTTTTCAATACAAAGGTATCAAAGACAAGCACCGATAAAGCCCTGTCTATTGAACAGAAGCCACCTGGTCTTTGAAAGTCGCCGATGGGCGACCAAATGTGGCCACTGACCTGAATCACTGGTCTCCGACCTAACCAAGGTCGCACGCTACTAGAGATGTCTTAGTGTGAGAACTTACTCACACACTTGATGATGTAATGACATAGCAATGTCAAAGCTTTCACAAAATATAACAAAAGGAAAGAATAATTTATAACTAGTGGCCCCACAGCCGGCTGCTGCCTTTTCAATACAAAGGTATCAAAGAGAAGCACCGATAAAGCCCTGTCTATTGATCAGAAGCCACCTGGTCTTTGAAAGTCGCCGATGAGCGACCAAATCTGGCCACTGACCTGAATCATTGGTCGCCGACCTAACCAAGGTCGCACGCTACTAGAGATGTCTTAGTGTGAGAACTTACTTACACACTTGACAGTGTTGTGAGTAAGACTAATATAAACTTCGCCCCACTGGAAGAGGGGATCATTATATCATTCATCATTATACGAGTAGCCACATCATTATATCAGAATCATTTTACAGCAGCAGTTATATTTGAGTTCCGAGCGCGTCCCTATACAATGTTTGACTTATAATTATTTTCATAGTTGTGCATATTAGTTTATTTATTTTAAAACATTTTAAATTATTTGTTATTTAACTCTTAAAATTATTTATTTACTTTTATCAAATCATATTAATTGTAGTTACCATTAGGCTCATTCAAATTATTGTTAAAATATATTCTATTTTTATAAATTCAGTGTTTAGTATGTCGAGTCTAAAATCTATAAACTAACTTCCGCCTAATAAATCCCTCTTCAAGACATCTAACTTCATACCTCAGGAATCACGACAATTGATTCCACTACAATTATGTCGGTGGTAAAACCATATATTATATACTGATGTGGTACTTTAGAAGAGAGTACCAGAGGTAGAGTATTCCCTTAAAAATCCCCCATATAATTAGTTTTTTCCGAGAAAACATTACAAATAAAAAGTGATAGGTATTTATGTTTATGTATACAAAGTTTAAAGAAAATTGGTAAACCGTTTTCCAATAAAACACGAAAAAACTGGAAAAAAAAACTATTCAGTAAAGGCGCGCACATTTGCGCACGAATTGATTTTATTCGAAATCTTCCTATCTGATGCTTTGGTAGGGCCTTAATGGAATACCAAGTTTGAGCATCCTGCGAATTTTCGCATTTTTGAGATATGCTAAAACCGATGCAAAATTTTTCGGTATCGATGCGAGTTTGGTTTTTCTTTTGCAACGGATTGTAGTCTTTTAATCTTTAACCGTGGTTTGACGGTTTAATCCTTACTGCCTACCTTTTTCTTTTTTTTCTATCCTTATTGTTCCATCTGTAGGCGGGTTGACCGATAGGGCAATGGCCCTTTATGGTACATTTAGATCTGTCATTTATTGCAACAAATTTCTGTCGGACACTAAGTGTCGCTAATGTAAACGGTACGAAATATGTGTCTGATATATGTAGTTGAAATGTCAGTAACATGTGTCCTACACATCTATACACGTAGGTGTAAACACTATTACATACAAGTTCAAACTCGCCTGACAAAAATTGCTTTATAGTTGACCGACCGTCTACTTTTTATTATAGCCACATAAGTGTCGGTGCATTTAGTTTAACATGGGTGAGAAACCAGAGTGGGTGAAAAGAGAAGTCGAAGAATTAATCGATATGTATCATAACAAACCCGAATTATGAGATATTAAAAGTAAAGTTTACCGCGATAGTGTGAAGAAAACCGTAAAGTACAGTAAGTCTTTCGCGCACACTAATAGGTGTTCTGAATTTCTTATCTCGCTTGCATACAATAGGCCCAATTTTACTAGCTAACTTTTCAAAATGAGATGGTTTCATTCTTACAAAGTTTGTGAATTGTGTTGGATCCTCCAACGTAAGTTCAAACATTAACTGATTGTATGCACTTTATTTTTCACGTCTCAAAATCCACTGACGAATCCACACAGAACGCTTTTTTTCTAATAACGCCAGAATAATTACGCTAGCTGCAATTTTTCTTTTTGATGCGTTCATCGTCAAATGACCGTCTGACAATAAATGACAGTAATCTGTTTTTTTGCAATGAAAGAAATGTATAGGCCACAAAGTAGCAGGTGTAAACTGTTAAGACATTTGTTGCATGACACAAAACATTGACGGTGTCGTACACATATTCATGCTACAAATATCACGCAATTTCTGTCACAATGTAAACACTGAACACAACTTACTGTCCGACACTTAACTTAAGTGTCTGGATAGAGAGAGTTCGGAGGCCTTGGGTGGTTTGGCCACTCTTTTCCAGTTCGAGGTGGTGGGCATCATTGAATGCTGCCGCCTTGTGGGGGAGTGGCAGGGAGAGATCACAGAGGTGCAGATTTTCTTTGACAGTCAGGCCGCACTGAGAGCTTTGAGCAAGCCATGGTGGAGTTCGAAACTAGTGGGAGAATGTAGGAGAAGGCCTAATACTTTGGCTCGGAGAGGTAAGATGCGTCTCTATTGGATACCCGGACATGCGGGAATAGAGGGCAATGAGAGAGCGGATCAGATGGCTAGGGAGGGATTATCATTACCATTTTGTGGTACTGAACCAGCCCTTGCCGTCACGAAGAAGTTTCGCGACAAACAGATTAGACTTTGGGAGATGAGAGTCTTGGAGAAATGCTGGGGGCTGGGGCACACGCAGGGGTGCCTCCAAGCTAAAAGATTTATAAAAGGAATTAAGCAGGGAGTTTCGGAGTATCTCCTGTCCCTCAGTAGGACAGGTCTGAGGACCTTGGTGGGGTAGTGACTGGACACACTTGGGTGTCTAGTCACTTGTTTAACATAGGGAGGACGTGCAGTCCCATTTGTCAGAACTGCGACGACGGAGTCAGGGAAACGGTGTCAGTGTCCCCGTTTCGCTGGTACAAGGTTTCGCGTATTTGGGACGGCATCACTCTCGTAGGATTGCCTGGGCGAGTTGGAGTTCAAGGATATCTTGGGATATTGTAGATTGACCGGTAAGCCACCGGGGGAGACTATTTGATGGGATATAGGAGGCATCGGGGGGGGATAAAAGCCATATAGGCTTAGGCCCTACGCTATCAGGCACCCGGTGTCTATATAATAAGTGTCTGGATAGAAGTGTCAGATATACACGTACCCTTACTCATTAATGAGACTGGCCTGATGTAAAATTATATTCGGGAAGTACAATGGGCCCTTCAAGTGTAACTGCATCTACTTCTTTTCGGAGGTGCTGTGATGTAGAATAGAATATACCCATTTAAACGCAAATGTATGAATTTCTTAAATATTTATTGTGGTTGGTTCCGCAATGCTGGAAAGCATCAGAGATTTTTTTCCGTGATAGCCTGGTTCTTTTTGTCACCGGTCAACGACCGGTTTCGGGCGTTCGCCCATCATCAGGATGTTTTTGTCAAACAGTGTAATAATAACATAGACTTGCACAGAGCAAATACAGTTGATACACTGAATTTTAGTAATGTTTTTTGTTATGACTGTTTCAGATGATAATAAATCATTTCATAATAAGCATGATTTAATTATAGTTTAAAAAAAAAAAAAACATATGTTTTGTTCTAGTATTTTGTTATACATAGACCATTCGCTAAAAACTTTTTTTTCTTCTTCAAGGGACTTCAAGACATGTATTTCATTTGTAAACTCAATTTTGGAAAATCTGAACGATCGCAACACTTCCTCTTACTAGGAGTAAGAGAAATTAAAAAAAAAAAAAAAAAAAACCCTTAACGTAGCAGGTGCCACAGAATTTGAGAAATCAATTTTCTGTTGATGGATTTTCACCGAAATAGTAAAACTTTCAGTGACAGGGTAATCAGACAAAAATATAGATGTCACCATCATGGATATACATAGATTTAATGTTATATTTAGTTACCAACAACCAATTGTTGCAAGTAATAGTACATAGACATTTTAGTGCATAGGTAATCATTATTCAGATTTACTGTTCCCTCCAAACAATGTTGCACACTATCCAATATGACAATTCTAGTTGCTGAATTTATTTGCTTGTACAGGTATCATACATAGAATATAACCATTTTATTTAATAAAATTTAATTGGTCGAATATTTATATTGGACTGCTAGGTACCTAATGCCAGAATTGCCAAATGTAGGCATAATAATCATTTTTTTTTTTTTGCCACATCTATTTCTCAATTCATTGGCGCCTTGAATATTTGTTTTATCACGTTTTCTTACTCACAGTGAGAAGAAGTAAAATAACAAACTTTTGCATCGATTATGTTATGAAATACATTTTGAAAAAAGATCTGTAGAAAGTTGAATTACGTTGAAATAATCCATATGTACTGGATTTGCGTAAAATGAAACGAGGAGATCTGTTGGGCGTTCGGCTTTCTTAAGAATACACTCTTAGTACCCTTACTATTGTAATAGCAAGAGAGAGCAGACAGACGAGAGAATTAAGAGAGAGAAGGACCCTCTCTGGTACTCTCTGACTTAAGCAGGCTAGAGTGGGAGAACCTGTATATAAGCCAGTGAGAATCTACCTAACATCATTTATCTATATAGGTATCTATCTATGAGATTCAACCAAAGATCGCATCGTGTCATATCTCCACTCTTACCTTTTATTCTATAAAATCATTACAAGTCCAGTGCAGTTTGTGTAAACTTATACCTATACTATAACAGTGTCTTCATATCTCGTTTAATTCATCAGCCTAATTTCTCTCCTTATCAACTCCATTATACTATCACAAAATGGACACTCAGCACGTCCTTTTTGTGGGAATTTTGATGATATTTTTTTAAATTTGGCGCTGGAATTCTTGTGAACAAAGCTTAAGATATCTCTTGACAACAAGCTTAATCATGATTCTCTGGACCGGGCGTCTTGTTTGCTTTTTTCCTAATCCCAAACTAGTTTCATGTGATGGACCCAAACTACGTATCAGGGGAGGTTTAATTCTTCATCTTGGGCGTGTACACCGTGGGAACGTCACAACCACTGCCCGAGAGAAACTGAAAACCCCTCAATTTTCCATCTCACCTCCTCCTCTGCGGATTGTAGTCTTTTCATCTTTAACCGTGATTTGGAAGTTTAATACTTACTCCCTACATTTTTTGTCTTCTTTCTATCCTTGTTGTTCCATCTGAAGGCGATATGACCGATAGAGTACTGGCACTTTACTCATTAATGAGACTGGCCTTAAGTAAGATTGTATTCAGGGAGTACAATCGGCCCTTGAGGTCTAACTGCATCTACTTCCTTTCGGACGTGCTGTGATACAGAAAAGAATATACCCATTTAAACGCAAATGTATGAATTTTTTAAATATTTGTTGTGGTTGGTTCCGCAGAGCTGGAAAGGATCAGAGATATTTTCCGTGATAGCCTGCTTCTTTTTGTAGTCATCGACCGATTTCGGACGTTCGCCCATTATCAGGATGTTTTTGTCAAACAGTGTAATAACATAGACTTGCACAGAGCAAATTTAGTTGATACACTGGATTTTAGAAATGTTTTTGTTATGACCTAAGTAGGTTAAGATGGATGTTGCTATCTCCCCTAGGTGAGGTAAGTTGGGTATTGTTTGACAAAAACACCTTGGATGATGGGCGAACGGCTGAAACCGGTCGAAAAAGCAGGCTTTCACGGAAAATATCTCTGATTCTTAAATATGATTGGTTTAAAATAACGTGGGGTATGGCTTAAGGGTGTTAGCCCGGTGAATTTGTTGAAATATGATAGGACCTGTTAAATCCAGAATAGGCTGGACAAGTTCACGTAAAAAAAAAAAAAAATTACAAAATATGATATAATAGCAAAGACAATGCAATTTTTGAGACAAAACTATTAATAAATAATTTTCAGAATCCTGTCGTGATGGTAAAATATTGAAATTATTTTTAGAATCAGCATTAAAAAAAAAATATCTATATAAAGTGCACGTATCAGAGTATATAAAAAAATCCTTTGTTGATTAGTGTAATTGGCAGCATGTATTTTGATATAAAGAGAGATATATAAAGCAGTGAAGAGATGTACTAACATTCACTGAAAATACAAGATTATAATATTAATGTTAATTGTTAATAACAGTTTGCTCAGAAAGTTGGAATGATATTGTTATTAATAAAAAATGGTAATCACTTGAAACATTTTTGGCATCCAAAAACCATGTCTTCGATTTTATATGAAGTCAATAGTTTATCAACTTATGAAACATCCAGTGTGAAAAGCAATATTAAATTTGGTAATTACTGTAAACGATTTTCTAATGCTGGCACATTTTAGAAACTGGAAAAACCGTTTGGTGGAATGATGATTAATTTTACTACAGTCGTAAAAAAGAGAGAGCGGTAAAATGGAAATACACTTATTTATGTTCCACACAAAGAGAGAAAATTGAGATGGGTTTGCAAAAACATTGAAATCAAACTATTCCAAATTAATAGGTGAACTAATTTCTGAATTAGATTCAAAACTAACCATACGGATAAAATCAGTTAAACATTTGGTTAAGAAAATATTATTGAAACCTATCAACAAATCCAAAAAGTTAAATAAATAAAACAGAATATTTATAAGTCGTTACCATGGTGGACAGTAGAGCTAAGTGAAATTAAGTAGAAAAGTTAATTCATCAAGAAGAAAGTACTAGAGAACGTAGGGCTCGATGTGATATCAGACTTCTTCATAACAGATGATTGTCTCTATAATGACATCCATTTACATAGAGAAATGTGGGAATATATGAAAAATATACCAGAATACTTTAAATGATAAATTTTTTTATCAGAGATATTTTCCGTGATAGCCAGCTTCTTTTTTATGGTCATCGACCGGTTTTGGGCGTTCGCCCATCATCAGGATGCGTTTGTCAAACTGTGTGATAACATAGATTTGCACAGAGCAAATTTAGTTTATACACTGCGCTGCCCCTGACCGAATACCTCACTAGAAGAATCTCAAACTGAAAATACTCTTTAAACAATTTCCGCCAGAGTTGGGCAAAAAGTAATTTCAATTACAATTACGATTACTTACCAATCACTGTAATTTGAAATTACAGAAAAATAATTACAATTACGTATAATTGTAATTGGTAATGCAAGTACTTTATGAATCATTGTAATTGTAATTGTGGTACACAATTACAATTATTGGTTGAGCCAAAGTAATTCAATTATCAATACAATTACATGTAATTGTAATTGTACTTCTGCAGTTCCAAGTAATTTTAATGCAATTCCAAGTAATCGTAATTGGTAATTACAATCATTAACGCCGAAATGGCACTAAAAAAAGTAATTAGATTATTAATCAACGGTAAAAAAAAGAAAGGAAAAAAGTCATATGTTAGGAAATATTTTTTATTATTTATTAAATTCTGACTCACAAGAAATAAATTTACTTACATTAACGATGTAATTTCTACTGAGAAATATTTATTGTTAAATACTTCTTTCAAGAGATTATTGAGTGGAAATGTGGCAGAGTTTACTTTACTCAATTTTTTTTTGTATTTGTAATTGTAATTCTTTTACTGCAATTACAAGTACATGTAATTGTAATTGAATTACTGGTAATTGTAATTGCAATTACACAGCGACAAGCAGTAATTGTAATTAAGAGCCTCAATTACAATTACAATAATTGAAAGAAGTAATTGCAATTACTTAAAACGATTACAGTAATTGTAATTGGATATTACAATTACTTCAGTGTAATTGTTCTTTGGAACCAGTTATTTTTATATTTTGGACCATTCAACTGTTTTCCTATTGAAAGCATGTTCCAATTTTACTCATGTAATTGAAGGTGTAATTAAATACTCATGTAATTAATTACTGCCCAACTCTGATCTCCGCAGTATTACCGTGCAGATCGGGAGCTTTCTCTAATTTTAAAGTTATTCACAAACTATTGAAGTTAGTTTTAGTGATAGACCTTAGTTAGTTTTAGTTTAGTGATATCAGACACTAAGGTGTCGAGCTATATCGATGTGATACCAGACTTCTTCATAATAGATGATTGTCTCTATGATGACATCCATTTACATAGAGAAAGGTGGAAATATATGAAAAATATACCAGAATACTTAAAATGATAAACTCAGAGATATTTTCCACGATAACCTGCTTCTTTTTGTGGTCAGGTTTCTGAGACTATTTTAGAACTTACTTCACATATTAATTTGGAAAAGTAGAATTTCAATGTTTTTGTAAACATATGCCAATTTGCTCTCTTTGTATAAACGTATTTCCATTTAAAGTATTTCAATATAAGTGTATTTCTACCTATTGTAAATAGGTAATATATCCTTTAAAGTTATGTTTATTATTCTTTAGTTTAGAATGTAATTAATGTTTTGTTCGTAATATATTCGCATTATTTGTAATCCTTCTTATTTTCAACTCTTATTTTTGAAACATTTGTTTAGTATAAAGAGATAACCATTTTTTGTTTATTAATGCAGATATTATTAGAAAGGCAAACTCGGCAGACGGTATTATATACCATTGCTTTGTTGTATTGGATTGTTTTGTTTAATTTTGTAACGGCAAGAGAGAGAACACAAGCCCGACCGAGAGAAAACAGGCTCTCTCTCGTACTTTCTCACTTAAGCAGGCTAGAGTGGGGAGAACCTGTATGAGATCTAGACATCTATCTATCAGATTCAACCATTTACATCGCATCGTGTCCATAGCTCTACACCCATCTTTTATTCTATAAAAATCATCACAAGTCCAGTGCAGTTTGTGTAAGCACAAATTTATTTTACTATTATCTCAAAAAGAGAGAGCGGTAAAATGGAAATACACTTACAGATGATGATGATGAAGAGGTTTTTTGAAATTAAATCATACAAAAATTCTTTTAAAATTATAATGGAGTTGATGAGGAGAGAAATTGGGATTGATTAATTAGACGAGATATGAAGACACTGTTATAATTATCATTCCACAAAACGGTTCTTCCACTTTCTAAAATGTGCCAGCATTACAAAATCGTTTACAATTGCCAAATGTAATATTGCTTTTCACCTTGGATATTTCATAAGTTGCTAATTTAGTGATTTCAAAACTATTGAGTGTATAAACTAAATTTGTTTTGTGCAAATCTATGTTATCACACTGTTTGACAAACGTATCCTGATGATGGGCGAACGCCCGAAACCGGTCGATGGCCACAAAAAGAAGCAGGCTATCACGGAAAATATCTCTGATTCTTTCCAGCTCTGTGGAACCAACCACAACAATAAATTTTTTATATTAGATAAAGAAGTTTGTGAATAACTTTAAAATTAGAGTCAGCTCCTGGTCTGCGGAGATTGTTCAAAGAATATTTTTAGTAAAAGAGATTCTTCTCTTTTTTAATGATCAAAAACCAAACTACTAACTTTATCTATTTCAGAATGTTTTACCAATATAATTCATATTATAGCAATATTAAATTCTTTTTTTTAAATAATTTCAATTTTTCTTTTTTTATTCAAAGATTTTTACAACTGCACAGTGACCATGCAACAAATAAAACAGATAAATAATGAAATGAAAGTATGCGCTAGCACGCACACCCTGGCTTGAAGTTGTGAACAACGGCTGTCCAGCGATAGCAGTCGTAATACGCCATATGGCCTTAGTGTGTACGACTGTATCTCAAGACAGCCGTCGTTATGTATTTAGATGGTCGCGCGGCCATCGACGCCTTAGCCGTCTTGGCGGGTTTGTGAGGAGAGTGGAAGTACAGAGGGCTTGGAATGAGAAGATAATTTGGAATGGAATTTTAGGTAGCGGGATTTGGCTAAAGTGGAGACGAAGGGAATTTTTAGGTCAGTGAGGATAGTGAGGGTAAAGACGTAGAAGGGAGCATTGACGATGGTGCGTAGGATTTTAGACTGTAGGGATTGAATGCGGTACAGGTTTGTGTTTTTGGCAGTTCCGTATAATTCGAGTCCGTATGCCCAAATAGGAGCTAGTAGAGAATTATATAGTTGTCTTTTGTTTTGAAGTGTAAGTTTTGAGCGTATGTCTAGTAGCTTTTTAACATTCTGTATCGGTAATTTAGTTCATTTCGTTTGAGTCGAGTATGAGGGTTCCATGTGAATCGTCTGTCTAGGTGGAGTCCAAGATAGCGGATTTGGGTTACAATTGGGAGAAAATTATGGTTTAATTGAATGGCGGGAAGGGTTTTTCGGTTTAAGGTGAAGACTATGTGCTTGAATTTGTGTTGATTAACCTTGATTCTCCACCTGCGGAGCCAGGGTTCGAGGACATTGAGGTGGGTTTGAAGATGACGAGTAGCCATGACGGGATCACTATTAGAGGAAAGGATAGCCGTATCATCGGCGAAGGTGAAAGTGGTAGTGTTGGGATGTAATGGGAGATCACCCATGTATACTGTGAATAAAAGAGGACCAAGTATGCTCCCGTGTGGGACGAATTTCAATTTAATGATGTTCGTAGAAAAATAAATTATTTTCTAAGTAGAAAAATTGAAAGAATCATTCATTTTTTCGTAAATGTTTTCCGAAATAATTCCACGAAGTTCCCATGGAGTAAAACAATTTGCAAATTGAATACAAGTGTTTTTTTTTATCGACTTTATTCAAACAAATAAAAAAAAAAAAATTTAAGTTTCCAATATATATGATTGGATTATTTAAATATATCAAGAGTTCCTTTTTAAACCAAAAAGAATTTATCAACTTGAATTTTTGGATAATTTCATTTTAAATCACATCAAAGTGAAATATTATTTTAACTTGAAGTTTTTTCATTTTTGATTTCACCGTAAAAAAAAAAAATTATAATTAAATGACTTGTATAATTTATTTCGTTGCATTTGTAACTGAAAAAAATGTTTTATTTTAGATTTAAATTAACATTTTGAATATTATATTGATTTCCAAGATGGTGCCGCACTAAACCGTTGCGTAGGGCTCCGCACTTTATAGAGCTGTCTCTATAGATTGGTCATATAAAAAAAAAAATATTACTACAATGCCAACATTTCGATTTGTTTTATATCATCTTCAGAGTTACAAAATAAACAATTCCATTTAGATTAATACTAAATTTTGTGATATATTATATGTAATTTATATGCTAAAATATTATTACCTATTGTATAATATGATAAAAACTCTACAAATTTTAATTAACTTCAACTTCAGTTTATATTAACATTTCAGTTTATTTTGCTATATTCTAATTGCCGGTTGGTAAAACAAAGGTTATCTTGCAGCATCATTAGTAATGTTATACATGGCCAGTATTATATTGTTATATCTATTTCATTGTAAATTTATCTATTATAATTGTAATAATTGGAAATGTAATAATATTATTATTATTATTATTTTAATTATTATATTTATTTTATAAAATATTTTTTTTGTTTTTTTGGCAATTTTGAATAGAATCATTAATTTCAAAAAAAATATCCAAAAAACTTACAATGTAAACATAATAATTTTTACTGTATCAGATTGTGCTTATGGAGCCAAATTGTATAAATTCATGATTATTGTAGAGAATATGTGCTAATTGACAGACTTCTTTCTGCATAGTTTCTTTTCTGTATATTTCGAAACTATGACCACCCGAGATGCTATTTTTTTTAACTACCATATACAATGATCTTAAAATGTAATTATAAATAATGTTTACATTGTAATTGTAATGGATTGGCGGTACACGTTTTGCCAGTAAAAATCATAAGGCAACGCCCACAGATATATCAGTCACAATACGTCTTCATAAGAGGTGTGACATATTTCCCTATCACAAGCGATTCAAATTCTAACCGTAGGAGATTTTCAAGATACGTCTATCTAACACTCTAGGAAAACGGAAGAAGAAGTAGGAGAAATTCAGTACTATATAAACGCTAAGTTACAGTCAACCATCAAGAAGTCTATGATTCAGTCTTGCACGTACTACCAACAAGAGAACATCATCACCAACCCTCTGCCTATTCAGTCACCCTACCACACTGTTTCTGTGTGTCAATACTGTAAAATCATTGCAGTAGTCTGTTTACTCATACAATATATTCAGTGTTCAGTCAGTGTTTTATATTCTTCATTTTTCTTTGTCCACCTCTACAACCCTACAAAAACACTACTACATAATATTTTAAGTAAAAAAAAAAAAAATCCCTATGGCGCAACAGCCCATGAAGGGCCAAGGCTTGCCAGACGGCGATTTTGAATATGAGGGCGTGTGGTAAGCACGCCGCACTTCTCACGCCGTTTAGTTCCGGCTTTCGCTACCTAGGCCGCTACTAACTGTAGCTTCCCAGTTTTTATCACGATTCTGGTTCAACACCGACTTTGCCCTCACGGGAATCGAACCCCGAATTCTTGCACAAAAGGCGAGTGTGCTAGCCACTAGACAAACGCGTGAGAACATTTTAAGTCAATCAAGTCTTTAATGATTCCAGTCAAATTCACATAAAACATTTTGTAAAATATACATAATAATAATAATAATAATAATAATAATAATAAAACACATTTAATAGTTATATTATTATTACTTAATAATAATTTAACACATTTAAAATAAAATAGATATAACATTATAATAGTAGCCAGGTATAATAGTCTGTTACTAATGATGGTACGTATAACTTTTGATTAACACTCAGCAATTAGTACATAGCAAAATACATTGAAATATGTATACAAACTGATGTTATAGTTAATTAAAATTTAAGAAAGGTTTTTATCATACTAAACAATAGGTAATTATATTTTAATTAACAAATTACACATAAGTGATATACTATACAAATAGAAATGATATGCTGATTACTGTATAATGAATAGAACACACAAACTGCAAGCACTTTACAGTAGAATAGAAGTTAGGTAGCGAGAGAATAATAAAGACGCAGACTGGCTGTGTAATAAGAAGGTAGTAGATAGGTTGCCGACAGTAGGATATACTGTTTAAAACTGTCCAGTATTGTTCTGCTGTCGCTTCATAGTCTGGCCTAGGTGGGGGTAGTGACTAAATTTTGATTCATTTAATGTCTGCTTCTTCAATCTTCGGATCCTACAAATCATTAATGATTTCGGATCCCACAGTAGTATATTTTTACTTTCTCTTATTCCCAAGGTAAGAAGTATTTCGATTGTTACAAATTTCAAAATTTTTCACATTTTTTTTCTTCCTACTCAGATGGCTTTAAACCATGTATTTCATAGTTGTTGTGGTGGTTGGTTCCGCAGAGCTGGAAAGCATCAGAGACATTTTCCATGGTAGCCTGGCTTCATTTTATGGTCATCGACCGGTTTCGGGCGTTCGCCCATCTTCAGGATGCGTCTTTCAGACAGTGTGTGACAACACAGACTTGCACAGAGTGTTTAAAACTGAATTTGCTCTGTGCAAGACTGTGTTGTCACACTGTCTGAAAAACGTATCCTGAAGATGGGCGAACGCCCGAAACCGGTCGATGACCACAAAACGAAGCAGGCTACCACGGAAAATGTCTCTGATACATTTATTTCAGATGATAAATCAATTTTGAAACTTTGAAATGATCGCTTCTATTACTAATACTAAGAGTAAGAGGTAAGTAAAAAGTAGATTTTCTAGTGATTGAAATGCTAACCTTATTTTATTTACAAGAGAAGGGTATATTATTTGGAAATAAAAGGATAAATTGAAACAAAATAGATTCATTATTTATTAGGTAAAAACTAAATATATATACATAGTTTTTTATTCATTCTGTAGCAGTATAAACTCTCATCCCTGCTCTTGAGTGTAAACTACCAAAGTTCTTGAGTTGTTTGACGTCTAGATGCTAATATTTCTTGCCGTTATTTTTTTTCCTTTCTTAACTTATTCACACATTTTTTTATCTTTCCACATCTTGTCCTTCTTTACTTCATCCCAACATCACAATCTCTCTTTTTAATTTTATATTATTTTTTACCAAACGATACACAACTTTATTTTATTGAAATGTTATTTAAATAATTTAAATAAAAAAAAAAATCTGGTGTGAAACACTCACACAACTTTCTCTTACTCCAGTTCTCGAAATTATAACTGACAAATTTTATACTTTGTGTACCAAATTTTAATGAAATTCGTCGATAACTGAAAAAAACTGTTCAGTAAAACTGTCCGGTTTACTAATTTCCTTGAAACTCGGAATTTGGGTCATATATTAATTTCTAGTTATTTCATTTGGATGACAGAATTGTATAATCAACTGTGATAGCATTTTAAAGAAAAACATAACCCCCCTCCCCCAAAAGTCCCCTTAAATGAATTTATCAGGGGAAAAGTTTCAAATAAAAGTTGTAGCTCTTTATATGTATAGTTAACAACCCTGGTTTAAAGAAAATCGTTGGAGCCATTTTCGAGAAAATACCAGAAAACTGAAAATTATATTTCAGTAAAAACGCACTTCCGGTTATCTATTTTTTTTCAAACTCGGAATTTCAACAACATATTTAATTCTAATTAACATTATTTAGATGACAGAATTGTCTAATATACTGAACACAGCCTTAAGATGAAAACCTAACCCCACCCCTCCCCCATAAGTGCCCTTAAATGAATTTTCCTGGAGAAATGTTTCAAATAAAAGTTGTAGCTCTTTGTATGTGTAGTTGATATAGCAAGTTTAAAGAAAATCTTCGGAGCCATTTTTGAGAAAATTGCAAAAACGTAAAAAAAACAACTAGTAAAGTGGTACTTCCGGTTGAGGAATATTGACACATAACGCACCGTCAGATCCCATGGTGATACCTAAACGTAATATCAAGTTTGAACTTTCTACGATTTTTCGTTTTTGAGCTATGCTGTTCACATACATACACGCACACACAACACACACAGACATTTGCTAAAAACCACTTTTTTGGACTCAGGGGACCTCAAAACGGATATTTTCGGTGAAAACTCGATATCAAAATTTGACACGATTACAATACTTCCTCTTACTAGGAGTAAGAGAAAGTAAAAAATCCGATAAGAAACATGCATACGAATTACTTTTAACAAAATTAATATAATTTAATTGAAAAGTTTCTATTAAAATTGCCATGTTTTAAAGATATATACCTATTTTCCAGCCAATTTTGACCGAATAAACGAATTTTATGGGTCAAATTTGGAATTCCACCAATACTTTTTATACAGTACAGTATTACTTTCTCTTACTCCTAGTAAGGAGGAAGTATTGTAATCGTGTCAAATTTTCGATATCGAGTTTTCACGGGAAATATCCGTTTTGAGGTCCCCTGAGTCCTAAATAGTGGTTTTTAGCAAATGGTGTGTATGTGTGTCTGTGTGTGTGTCTGTGTGTGTGTGTATGTATGTGAACAGCATAGCTCAAAAACGAAAAATCGTAGAAAGTTCAAACTTGATATACGTTTAGGTATCACCATGGGATCTGACGGTGCGTTATGTGTCAATATTCCTCAACCGGAAGTACCACTTTACTAGTTGTTTTTTTTACGTTTTTGCGATTTTCTCAAAAATGGCTCCGAACGATTTTCTTTAAACTTGGTATATCAACTACACATACAAAGAGCTACAACTTTTATTTGAAACATTTCTCCAGGAAAATTCATTTAAGGGCACTTCTGGGGGAGGGGTGGGGTTATTTTTTCTAAAGTGCTATCACAGTTGATTATACAATTGTATCATCCAAATAAAATTAATTAGAAATAAATACATGGCCAAAATTCCGAGTTTCAAGAAAATTAGTAAACCGGAAGTGCGCTTTTACTGAACAATTTTTTCAGTTTTCGACGAATCTTATTAAATTTGGTACACAAACTATAAAAGCTGTCAATTATAATTTGGAAAACTGGAGTAAGAGAAAGTTGTGTGAGTGTTTCACACCAGATTTTTTTTATATACAATACAGTATTGGTTATATCGGTAAATTGTATAGGTGGTTGTACAAGTACACTGTACTGATGTGTTATTTTAGAAAAATATCTTAACTTTGCTCTACCCCCCCCAGATACTTAAAAAAAAAATCTAAGAGAAATGTTACAAATAAAAGTGATAAGCATTTATGTTTGTTCTTAGTATACAAAGTTCAAAAAAATTCCGCTGGAACCATTTTCATGAACACGTGAATAAGTGAACAAAAATCATTAAATACTATATATACAGTGTGTCCAATTTAAACGGGCCATTTTTGAAATAACTCTAAAACGAAGCAAGATATCAAAAAAAGTGAACCATAACGTTTGTTGAAGTATTTGCTCTCTAGTTTATGATGGTGTTGATGTTATTTGATTTATTGCCGCCTTACATCATAAATCGGTCGTAGAAAGTAGCGATTTCTTTTTCACCCCCCCCACTTTTTACTACTGCATGGAAAACTATTAAAAAAAATGAAGAATAATGCCCATTAATTTCACTTCAATATTTCAAACCGTTGCCGCGATATTCAATCATAAAGATTAAATTTTCGTCGTTTTTTTTTCCTATTTTTGTGTTTCATAAACTAAAATTAAAAGCGGATTTTCTTATTAATTTCTAATAAATAAGAGAGTTTAAATGTGCTGGCAACACTAAAAACTTATTTTAGAACCATAAGGGACTTAAAAATCATGTAAAACCACATTAAAACAAAACAATATTCCAGTTTATTTACAAAATGTATAAAAAAAATATTTCCTATTTATTCAAAATGATCTCCTCGGCTTAACCGGCTCAAGCGCAGCCGCTGCCCAACAGATGAAGTTGCTAACCATGTCTGCCAGAATTGCTAAGCAGGTTTGCATTAAGTCTTCTCTAAGTGCTTCTGGATTTGTTGGTTCCCTGACATAAATTTTTTTCTTTGAGATATCCCCAATGAAAAAATTCAAGAGAGGTTAAATCTGACGATCTGGCGAGGAGAAAAATGAATGAGATGTTCAGTAGCCGCTGGATCGGGAGACAAGGACCGGTAAGCTGGCCTTCCAGATCGATTGAATATCTCGGCAACGGTTTGAAAAAATTGAAGTGAAATTAACGGCATTATTCTTAATTTTTTTTTTTAGTAGTTTTCAATACAGTAGTAAAAATGGGGGGGGGGGTCAAAAGGATATTGCCAACTTTCAATCACCGATTTCAGGTGACAAAGTGGCGGCAATAAAATCAAATAACATTAATACCATCATAAACTAGAGCGCAAATACTTCAACAAACGTTATGTTCACTTTTTTTGATATCTTACTTCGTTTAAGAGTTATTTTAAAAGTGGACACCGTTTAAATTTGGACAACCTTTATATTAGTTTCTAATAAATTCTATTAATCTATCTTCTTTTCAGCCTCATTTATTTTTAATAAAAAAATAATGTAAGAACGGATTTTTTATTTTTGCTTAATGCTGTAAATGGAAATATGGAGTTAGGGTTAAATTTTAGAAAATGTTTTAGAATCTTTTAATCAGGTTAATTCATTTAAGGGGTTTTTCCCCTGGATGGCGTTAGGCTTTCTTTCTAAAGTGCCATTTCAGTATATGATATGATTCTTTCTTCTATGTAATATCAATAAGAATTTATTGTGTTTTCTAAGAAAAACTGGCCAGTTTGAAGAAAATCTGTTTACCGTAATTTAATATATTTCGGATACAGTCATATATATTTTCAGTTATTTGTGAAATTTGTAATTAAATAATAATCATATAAATAAGTTATAAATCATAGATGAAAACTCCGAGATTGCAGTAATAGAAAGTTGTGTGGGTGTTTCTACCAGATGTTTTTTTATTCTCTTACTGCTATAACTGGAAGTAATATCATTCCGTTACGGTTAATTAGCAAACCTGCAAAAGAAACGACAGATAGGAGTGTATTATTATCAGGATTTCCGTATAATGACTGTTAATGAATAGTATAAATTAGGAGGGTTTCAAAGATATCTAATTAAACAATTACTTTCATAATATATTAAACTGAATAGACAAGTAAAGGCTAAGAGGAACATTGAAGAAAACTGTAGAATAATTAAACTGAAAGTTGGAAGCCTTATTTTGGCGGAAATAACAGAAAGATTTTGATGTATATATTAGTAAAGAAGTAGAAAATGTATTTTAATTATGAAAGTACTTATCCAATAATGAAAGAATTCCAACTGAAATAATTAAAAAAATGAAAAAAAAAACAAAATTAACAAGAGTAAAGGTTTTAGCGATTTAATGGAAAACTAGTTAATTTAAATGAGCTATTTTAAATATAGCTGCTACGTTGAATTTTTCTATGTAAAAATTGAATTATTATTTTTTTTTTTTTTCTAAGAAGAAAGTAGCCTTTTTATTCGTTTTCTTTCCCTTAAGATAGTGAAGGTATTAACTGTAATTGGTTTTATTACTAAATTATAAAGGAAATTATTAAAAAACTAGAAATTTATTGCATGCAGATATGAAGTTAAGATTGGTGTGGATTAACTTATAAAAATTTGAATAATGGGCAATTTGGAAAATAATAGTGTTGTAAGGAAGGTAGCGCACTGGACTAGTAACGCGGAGGTCACGGATTCAAGTCTAGTTGTGCTGCCTATAGATTTTCTCTTCCTAGGAGCTTTTACAGCTCACTATCCGATGATGGCCAGTGTGTGGTCTTCAACGAGAGTACATTGTCCGGCAGCCGAAAGTGTACTGACAAAGGCTTCGGGCGACCCAGTATATTGGGTATATTTATTACTTTCTCTTACTCCTACTAGTAAGAGGACGTATTGTAATTGTAATGACATAGCAATGTCAAAGCCTTCACAAATATAACAAAAGGACAGAATAATTTATAACTAGTGGCCCCACAGCCGCTGCCTTTTCAATACAAAGATATCAAAGACAAGCATCGATAAACCCTGTTTATTGAACAGAAGCCACCTGGTCTTTGAAAATCACCGATGGGCGACCAAATCTGGCCACTGACCTAAATCAATGGTCACCGACCTAACCAAGGTCGCACGCTACTAGAGATGTCTTAGTATGAGTACTTACTTACACACTTGACCGTGTGTGAATAAGACTAATATAAACCACGCCCCACTGGAAGAGGGGATCATTATATCATCATCATTATACCAGTAGCCACATTATTATATCAGTATCATTTTACAGCAGCAGTTATACTTGAGTCCCGAGCGCGTCCCTATACAAGGTTTAAACTTAAAATTATTTTCATAGTTGGGCATATTAGTTTATTTATTATAATCATTTTAAATTATTTGTTATTTAACTCTTAAAATTATTTATTTATTTTTATCAAATCATATTAACTGTAGTTACCATTAGGCTCATTCACATTATTGTTAAAATATATTCTATTTTTATAAATTCAGTGTTAGTAATTCAAGCAATAACTCTCTAAACTAACTTCCGCCTAATAAATCCCTCTTCAAGACATCTAACTTCATACCTCAGGAATCACGACAATTGATTCCACTACGTAATCGTGTCAAATTTTCGATATCGAGTTTTCAACGGAAATATCCGTTTTTGGGTCCCCTGAGTCCAAAAAAGTGGTTTTTAGCACATGGTCCTGTGTGTGTGTGTGTGTGTGTGTGTGTGTATGTATGTGAACAGCATAGCTCAAAAACGAAAAACCATAGAAAGTTGAAACTTGATATTCCGTTTAGGTATCACCATGGCATCTGACAGTGGGTAATTACTTTTTTAAGTTTTTCTCAAAAATGGCTTCGACGATATTCTTCAAACTTGATATATCCACTACACATGCAGAGAGCTACAACTTTTATTTGAAATGTTTTTCTGGGAAAATTCATTTAAGGGCAGTTATGGGGGGGGGGTAAGCATTCATCTAAAGTGGTATTTCAGTTTATTAAACAATTCTATTATCTAAATAATGTATTAGAATTGAATATGTTGTTGAAATTCAGAGTTTCAAATAAATCGGATAACCGGAAGTGCGTTTGATGGTTCGGAGAACGGAGAAACGGGTGAAGGTTTGTTTTTGAAGTGATTCCTCACTTAACTGTCTTACACCTAAGGGAATTTTATTAAATACTCTCGCCGACATGACACTGGAAAGTTAACCAGACATCACTAGTCGTTCGTAAGGTTTACATAGATTATCATTATTGCATAGATTGTCGATTATGCTTATCACCTCTAGTTTCAATTAAAGGCTCTTTTTTCTTAGTCACTGCTTGTTTCAAAATGAATACTGAGAGTAGCGTCATTATATTTAATTCTTTGAAGAGAGGCCTGCAGCTAACTCGAGCCCTCTTCTTCATAATTGTTCTAATAGCTCTTTTCTTAAGTCTAAATACACTGGAAGCTTCGGAGATTCCACCCCATAGCTCAACACCATTATACCATTCTGGAGTGAAACAGACCGTAGTAGGCAGTCTTTATAACCCCAGCTCGAACTTCTTCACGCAGTTTTCTCAATAAAAAAAATTATTTTTAATAACTTGTTACTCAAGATCATCATATCTTTTTGTTTATTAAACGTCATTGTAATAGCATTTATATTGTAAAATTTAAAATTCTATAAGAAAAATTTTAAAAATGATTAAATTGATCAAAATTAAATTGAATTGCCGAATTTAGACAGCACCTCGGGTGGAGTGCTCCCTTTTAAGGGTGGAGGACTTAAAGTTCACAGCTGTTAACTTGTAACACAGCATACACAGCATTATACGTAGTTATATAAACTTCCTTTGCTACCAGTTGTTAACCTGTAAAACCGCAAAACTCAGCACTATGGAATTTAATATAAAATCTACTGGTTTAAATAAAACATTATATACGACTACTTTATAAAAAATAGTCCTGAAGTTTATCTAAGATAAATAGACAACTTATTGTCAGAAGATCCCATGGTGATAAAAAAAAATTCCTTCCAAGTTTATTAATAAACTTTCTCTCAAGTTTGAACTTTCTAGGATTTTCCGATATTTGAGCTATGCTCATCCATACACACACACGCACACAGACCATTTTCTAAAAATCACTTTTATGGACTCAGGGGACCTCAAAAAGTATATTTCCGGTGAAAACACGATATCGAAAATTTGACACGATCACAATACTTACCCTTTACTAGGGGTAAGAGAAAAATAAAACTTGGATGCTAAACCTTAGTTTAGTAAACTATCGTAACTTGAACGCTCGTTCTAATTGGGTGGATAATTAAAGTTAGGAGTGAATTGATGTAACTATCTTAATAAATACACATTTCATAAAGAAATTAAATTGTGTTCGGTGTGTAATTTGAATAGCAGAGAAGAAAGTGGATTCAAGATAATTATTTATATAAACTAAATTTGAGGAGTATTTAATGAGTAAATTTTGGAAGAAACTGGTGAATTTATAGTAAAACAGCTTGGGCGTAAAGATATGAGCTAGTAAATGAATTTATTATTAATTTGATTTATCTGTTATATTTTTATTATTATTACAATTTTCTATTCTTTCACTATTTTTTACTTTTAGTAAGGAGGAAGTATTGTAATCGTGCCAAATTTTCAAAATCGAATTTTTACCGGAAATATCGGCTTTGAGGTCCCCTAAATCCAAAGTAGTTTGTAGAATATGGTCTCTGAGTGTCAGTGTGTGTGTGTATGTATGTAAGTGAACCGCATAGCTCAAAAGTGAAAAAAATCGTCGAAAGGTCAAACATGATATTCCGTTTAGGTATCATTATGGGATCCTGACAGTAGGTCATCTACGAAAATTACAACCGGAAGTTCCACTTTACTGAATACTTTTTTTTCACTTTTTTTGCAATTTTCTCAAAAATGGCTCTGATGATTGATTCACTTCAATTTCTTTTATATCAACTACAAATACATAATCTACAGCTTATACTTGAAACATTTCTCTGGAAAAATTCATTTAAGGGCACTTTTTGGAGGAGGGGTAGGGTTAGATTTGCCAATAAAGTGCTATTTCAGTTTATTCTACAATTCTAGCATCTAAATAATATTAATTAGAATTGAATATATTGTTGAAATTCCGAGTTTGAAAAAAATGTCGGATAACTAGAAGTGCGTTTTTACTAAAATGTATTTTTTAGTTTGTTTTTTTTTTGTATTTTCTCAAAAATAGCTCCAACGATTTTCTTTAAAGTAGCTATGTGTACTATACATATAATCAGCTACAACTTTTATTTGAAACATTTCTTCTGATAATGCCGTTTAAGGGGGCTTTTACGGGGGAGAGATAGTGTTAGGTTTTTCTCTAAAGTGCTATCATAGTTGATTATACAATTCTACTATCCAAACAAAATTAATTAGAAATAAATAGATGGCCAAAATTCCGAGTTTCAAGAAAAATAAGAAAAAACCGGAAGTGCGCTTTTACTAAACTTTTTTTTTTCAGTTTCGACGAACTCCAACCAAATTTCATGAATTTTGGTACACAAACTATAAAATTTGTCAATTATAATTTTGAAAACTGGAGTAAGTGAAAGTTTTGGATCTAAAGCTCCATTGGGCCCATACAGCTAACTCAAAGAAAATCAACACCATACCAGGTCTAGAACAAAAATCCAAAATTAATCCTCTTACGATGAATTCTAGAATATTAGATTTATTTATTTTGTTATATATATATATATTTTTATTCCTTTTTTACCACCCACCCGCTGAATCTGATGAAATTTGTTACTAACTTTGTTTATCTCGTTTATATCTCAGATGGGAATATTGTTATTTTATCTGTATCTTGTCCGTTATGTAATATTGTTATATAATTTATTTAATATTAAATTTATTTATAGAATTTGAAATAAAAACTTGTTACACAAAAATTAATAAGTGACAAAAAAATAAGTGGAAAACATCTTAGAAAAAAAACTGTTTCAAATAAAAATGATGGGGCTATGTAAAAATGCAATTAGTATACCTAGTTTAAAGAAATCTGATAGTATCTGTAATTGAGTATCCGTAGAAAATTGAAGAAATGTTGAGTAATGTCGCACCTATCGATCTGCCGATTTGTTTTAAATACGGAATTCTTACAATACAATAGAATATAGTATAATAATAATGCTTTGTAACGGCAAGAGAGAGAGAGAGAGCCAAGCCCGACCGAGAGAAAACAGATGCTCTCTGGTACTCTCTCACTTAAGCAGGCTAGAGTGGGGAAAACCTGTATATAAGCCAGTGAGAGATATGGATCAATCTATCAGTTTCAACCACATCGTGCCATATCTCTACTCTAAACCTTTATTCTATAAAATCATTACAAGTCCAACAAATCACAACAAGCATTAATTTTTTACAATACTGACCTTTTCAGGAGCACCTTCTTTAATTAGATAATCAAATGAATTGATTATCTCTCTAAACCAGTTACAAGAATGGAAAAGGCAATCCATAATAAGTATTTGTACATGTTGTTCTAATGTAGAAAATTTTGTAAAAACCAATGGTTTTGGAAATGAAATATAACAACCTAATAGTGCATCAATTTCCGACAGATCGGCCAGCTGTAGTCCTCTGATAACTCTTAACAAACCCGGCAGAGCGACCAATCTATTCACTCATTAAAAAAAGGCCACTGCCATAAATACCGCTTCCGAAATGAAGTAGAAATGGTGAGAAGGGTAGGTTCAGAACTGTTTCAAAAAAATTTAGGGATGGTGATATGAGACTGTAAAGTAAGATAATCCAGGACATTCTCTCTCCTTAGATTCAGCACTTCTGGCGACAACTGTAGAGGTGACAGAAAACTTTCAGGTGAACTAGGCGTGTCCCACTCAACCATAAACCGCCACTTGTGAGCAGCCAAACCCCGGAAGCTGTCGTAACATTCACATCAAATGATTCCCCAATAAGCCCCGCACGCCGAGTTGAAGTCTATATAAACTCTTCTTTTAAACTTAAGTAAGTTTCGTTTCATCAAGCAATTATTACTAGCGGTGAAAAGTGGGTTCGACAAAAAAACAATGGATTAGATCAGGCCAACCAGCTGTACCATCCCCCGAAGAGAAAGATTTGATAAGATTGATAACAAGTGATGTTGTGCGTGCGGTGGATATAAGATCGCGTCATTCATTTCTAGCTAGTTCTTGATGGTCGTGCAGTTTGTGTAGACTTATAGCTATATTATAACAGTGTCTTCATATCTCGTCTAATTAATCAATCCCAATTTCTCTCCTCATCAACTCCATTATAGCTTTATTGACGATCTTTAGAATAAAAACCTCTCTTTTTATAAGAGGTACAATGCAGAGTTGGTTTCAGTATAATATTTTTAACGCTGCAACAGGCGCGTTATGAATCAGTGCACAAACTGGCGCGTGGGGGACAGTTGTCACCTACTTTCATATCACGTTTTAGGGAATGTAAATAAAGTTTATAAACACGAAATCATTATTAAAATAATAATATCTTATTATTATTATTCACAAAAGGGGAGGGAAGTAAACCCTACGCTATCCAAAGCCCCCTCGGGCCCATATAGCTACCCCTAAAGAATACCTACCACTGGGACTAGAATGAAAATCCAGGCCCAGGGTTTAACCATCTAAGTTTCACAACAGACCGAACAAATCGGACCAAAACCTTAAAAGGACACAGCTTAAGATCCTCTACCGACATCCTATTCCGGCCGAAGGTCCTAAACCTAATCTCCTCACAACCCAAACAATTCGTCATCAAATGCATGGGTGTTTCCTCCTCAGTTTCACAAACTCTACAAAAAGGGTCAGGCACAAGTCCCATTATATAGAGATGTCTCCTTAAACCACAATGCCCAGTGAGGAATCCAACCAGATACCTGAGGGAGGTCCGTGAAAGACATCGGACCCCACTACTCAAAGCTCCGCCCGGACCCCCAATGAGCATTTTAGACTGCCGACAACCCACTGCACTCATCCATAAGGATGAGTGCTGCGAGGTCATCCACTTCTGAAAGCCCGACAAACATGTGCCAGAAGACACACCAACAGCAGGCTCTGGACCAATGAAAGGGAGAGAGGCACCTAATTTGGCAAACCTATCCACCTCCTCATTCCCAAAAATTCCCATATGACCTGGAACCCAGACCAGAAGCACATCCTTTAATGAAGAAAGATCTTCCAGTCTTTTAGAATATCTTTATTAATATTAATTATTCATTATTAAACAAATTAAAAATTAGTCACTTTTTAAAACAATATCAACTTTTTTAATACACTTCATTGTGAAACATTTATCACAAGATTTCTTTTAAATGATCACTGCAAACCCAATTTTGGCAACGACTACACCACTTCCTTGTTGTTTTGTCTCGCGATCTACACAGATATAGCAACGCCCTCTAATTCCTTTTCTGGTCGCTTTTGGAGAACCCGGGTTTTCTGGAACTCCTAAAAGAATCTTTGCACGTCTTCTAATTTCGGTTGGTACCTGGCAAATATTACTTCTTCTTTCGATTTGAGGCTTAATCAGTTCCCATGAAATGGTTTTCAAAAACTCATTTCATATAAGAAACAAAATACAAAACAACAGAATACTATCACATTTCTCGTGAATATCAAGTGTTTATAAGAAAATAATTGCTGTAAACGTACCTTTAATATTCAGAAAAACTTAAAAAAAGCCACAAAATATCTAAAATACACACAAAATAATAGTTTTATAAAAATTATTACACACACTAATGAAAGTTCAGTTTTTTATTGGAAAATGGAAGGTTGCAAAAATAGTTCCACCATTAGTCGCGTGGGTGACATATGTCACCCAATTGACTTTGTGCACGAAAATATTTTTTTCTACCCAGTATTTTTTTTTTTTTCCTGTGGTTTATGTTGAATTAACTATTTCTGGAAAGGTACTAAAAGTTACAGAACATTATTGAACTTTTTTGAATGATTATTGTTAAGAAAGAAAACACTGGGTGACATATGTCACCCACGCGCCTGTTGCAGGGTTAATATAAACAAATTAAATAAGACACATTTGGACATTATATTTTGAGAAAAATGAATTACATATGTGTACTTCATATGTACTGTAAACCAGAAGTAGCCACTTTTACTGGACAGTTTTTTTTTAGTTTTTGTGATTTTCTCCATAAAAACACCGTAATGAATTTCATTAAATTTGGTAAACTAACTATACAATTTGTAAATTACAATTTTTAAAAATAGAGTAAGAGAAATTTGTATGAGTGTATCACACCAGATTTTTTTTTTTTCTCTTCTCTAAATTCATTCGCGTAATTACATAAAGTATATTTTAATAACTATTCTATCTAAAAATATTTTTTTTTTGTCTTTAGAAGACTTCAAAACATGTATTGTCGGTGAATACTCAATTTCAAAAAAATTCTAACACGTTCGCAGTATTTCTGGGAAGTTTATAATTAAAAGTTGAACCATAAGAATTAAAATAGTGAAACAACAGCAATCTAACTATTGCTCAAAATATTCATATATTATGAGCAAATCGAAGAGAATAAATAAAAGAGATGAGCAAAAAAAAAAAAAAAAAAGAAAGCTTATTTTGGAAAGTCTCAGTTCATTTTACAATGCAAAGATCAAATCAAGCAATGGAGCGGATGAACACGAATGGCAAAGAGAATGGTTTGTCTTCTTTCCACGTTTCCACGGAATAGGTTATGAGCTACTTCCATTTTTTTTTTTTTTTTTTTTTTTTTTTTTTTACGATGCCTCTCCCTTAGGGCATACTTTCAGAAAAAAATTTACATAGAGCATAAATTATTGACAAATTTCTTCACTACAATATTTGGTCATATACATTTTTTACTTTTTATCATTGGAATGGATATTTAGGCTAGATATGTATATGAAACACAAATGTAGGATACCATTTTCTGTGTTAGTTTTAGGTTTTTCAGCAATTACTCCCATAGGAGTAATCCTATTCGAAATATAACACGGAACATAAATAATTCTAAATTTCTCTCTTTACCATTTTATTCATATACATTTCTATTTAAGAACAGTATTTTATATTTAAAATATCAAAACTATTTCTAGAGCCATTTTTTACTTTCTCTTACTCCTAGTAAGAGGAAGTATTGTAATCGTGTCAAATTTTCGATATCGAGTTTTCACCGGAAATATCCGTTTTAGGGTCCCCTAAGTCCAAAAAAGTGGTTTTTAGCAAATGGTCTTGTGTGTGTGTGTGTGTGTGTGTGTGTGTGTATGTACGTATGTATGTGAACAGCATAGCTCAAAAACAAAAACCGTAGAAAGTTGAAACTTGATATTCCGTTTAGGTATCACCGTGGGATCTGACACTATGTTATCTGTCAAAATTCCTTAACCGGAAGTACCACTTTACTAGTTGGATTTTTTTGTTTTTGGCGATTTTCTCAAAAATGGCTCCAACGATTTTCTTTAAACTATAAACATCAATCACACATACAAAGAGCTACAACTTTTATTTGAAACATTTCTCCGGGAAAATGCAATTGAAGGGCACTTTTGGGGGAGGGGTGGGGTTAGGTTTCCATCTAAAGTGCTATTTCAGTTTATTAGACAAAGTGTCATATAAATAATGTTAATTAGAATTAAAATTTGAAATTCCGAGTTTGAAAAAAATTGGATAACCGGAAGTGCTTTTTTACACTTTACAAATGATTTTCTTCTTTTTCGCATTTTCTCAAAAATGGCTCCGACGATTTTTTTGAAACTTCATATATAAACTAAACATGCAATGATCTACATCTTTTATTTGAAACATTTCTTTGGGAAACTTCTTTTAAGGGCACTTTTAAGGGAGGGGTGGGGTTATGTTTTTCTCTAAAGTGCTATCATAGTTGGTTATACAGTTCTATCATCCAAACATAATTAATTAGAAATAAATAGATGGCTGAAATTCTGAGTTTCAAGAAAATTAGTAAACCGGAAGTGCGCATTTACTGAATAGTTTCTTCAGTTTTCGACGAATTTTATTAAATTTGGTACACAAACTATAACATTTGTCAATTATAATTTTGAGAACTGGAGTAAGAGAAAGTTGTGTGAGTGTTTCACACCAGAGTTTTTTTTTTTAAATACAATGCAGCCGTGTATTATAGTAGCCATGTTGTAGTCAATAAAATGAGAGGCTAAAAGAGTAATAATAAATAATTGAAGAACTCACAACTCACAACATAAACTTTACACTAAGTTATAGAAAGCAATTGAAGTGAAAAAGGGGTGGATGGACTACCAAAAGGCGTAGCGGATGTAGAGGGGGAAATAAGAAAGTTTTTCTGTTGAAAGATGGTGCAATGCTTGCTGGAAAGAAGTATACAAGTCAAAAAAAAAAGAAAAAAAAAAAACCGGAAAGAGTGAGTTAAGTCAGAAGGGCCAGATTAGCCAGCAGTAAGGAATGGGCGCGTACGTATGGATAAGAGAAGAGAAACCGACAGAATGTATGCACGACTTTCAACATGTCACTCTAACCGTTCAAAGATTTTGCTCGAAATTTTTGTACCAGATATGTTGCTAGTACCTGGAATGGAATACCAAGTTTAATAATACTACCTGAGACTTTTCATTTTTGTGATATATACTATTCATACACAAACACATATAAGTTTTGCAAATTCCAGCAGGGAGACTTCAAAACATATACTATTACCGGTAAAAACTCGAATTTAGAAAATCTGACACGATCGTAGAAAATTCCTCATACTAGATTAGATTAGATTAGATTCTAACGGGGGGATTGGCTCTTCAGCCTCCGCCACCGCGACACTCCATGGATCTATTGTGGCACCCCCTAGTAGGAGGCCCTTCCCCGGTCCTGTACTTTATCGGACTGTGGAGTTAGGGGGGCTCCCAGGTGTCAATTAGGGCACCTGCCATCAGAGCACCCTCTCTAGTCCTGCTTGCCTTAGAAGACTTAATAGGTCCGAGAGGGGGCCCCGGATGAGGCTTGTTGGCACTAACTTCTCTTTACCAAAGAGGCGGTACCTTGGCCATACCAGCCACTCGCACTGACATACCACCTCAGCGCCGTCTCCTCTTCTTCCTGACAAAACCTACACAGGCTATCCGTTGCCAGGCCCATGCGATGCATGTGCTTGTTAAGTCTACAATGGCCAGTGAGAACGCCAACTGCTATCCCACTGGCCACCCGGCCTAATTGGAGTAATTCCGCATTTAGCTTGGGCGAGTGGCTATGAATAAAGGTTTTCGCCTGCCTTTGGCCTGGGGTTTTGACCCACCAGGCATCTTGAGCGCCACAGAACGGCTCCGGCCCGATAAGTGCTCTGATTGAACCTTCCGGGCCAGGCGGTCCGCCACCTCTTTGCCTCTATAACACGAATGCCCAGGTACCCAAACCAGAAAGACCTTATTGTGGCTACTAATTTCCCTGAGTGCACCTAGGCAATCCCTCACCAGCCTTGAGCTGATCTCCCACAAGTCAATTGCCCGCAGAGCAGTCTGGCTATCGAATAAATGACGACTCTGGAGTTATACACTCCCCGTCTTCTTATTTCGGCGGCGACGATGGTAATCGCGACTAGCTCTGCCAGAAAAACCGTGGCTAGTCTTCCCAGGCTCATTGAGATATTACATCTCTATCTTCCCACTCTGGCTCCCACTCCATCTTCCATCTTAGACCCGTCTGTGTACCACATAGATTCGTCTGTAATTGGCGGCCTGTTCTTCCATACTCCCCTGTCTAATATCAAGACTTTGAAGGGTTTTTGGAAGTCGTATCTAGGAGTCATTATATCCGAAGGCAGACCTTTCTCTCATTTACTAAGAAGGAGTAAAAGAATAATAAATTAAATTATTAAGAAATTTTTGTTTTTTTTTTGAAATTACAATCAAATTTAGCAATCTTATGAAGTGTAGGAATTTCTATCTGATCAATATCGTGAATAATACCCTCGTATCTTTGTAATTTTTGTTTCTAATCTAAATTTCTGTATTTGTAAAAAATAATAATGTTAATAAAGTTTGTAATAATAATAATAATAATAATAATAATAATAATAATAGTCATAATAATCATAATAATAATATAAAAAAATAACAACCATTCCGTGATTAAAAAGAATAATCTATAAACTGAACTTATAGAAATATTTTTTGCCAAACCCTCTATTTTTATTACAATGTTACGAATAGTAGTTCTAGTTTCGGGAAGTTCGTGAGTGGTACAAGTATAATTTTTATCGTAATTATTATTATTATTATTATTATTATTATTATTATTATTATTATTATTATTATTATTATTATTATTATTATTTTACCCCTTCTACTAGTTGTCTTCATCATAGCCACTTTTCAATCATGATCCCAGAGCATTCTCCTCAATTGATAACTACCTCTCTGATCATTTTTGGGTGCTTAATAATTTAGAAGAATATTCTTTCTTTAAAATATGTATAAAAAATCTAATGCGCTTAACTGGGTTCACACATTTTTACTTTCTTTTATTTAAATCAAAATCACGAACACACAAAAAAAATCAATCTGGTGAATATATACACTCACACAACTTTCTCTTTTACTCTCCAGTTTTCAAAATTATGATTGACAAATTTTATAGTTATTATATGAAATTTAATAAAATTCGTCGGTGTTATGGAGAAAATCGTAAAAATTAAAAAAATACTGTTCAGTACTGTTCACTTCCGGTCATCCGATTTTTTTTTTCAAACTCAGGATTTCAATAACATATTCAATTTTAATTAATATTATTTAGATGATAGAATTGTGTAATAATAAACTGAAATAGCACTTTAGAAAAAACCGTAACCCCATCACCGACACCAAAAAATACCATTAAACGAATTTTCTTGTCGAAGAAATGTTTCATATAACAAGTTGTACCTCTTTGTATGTGTAGTTGATATAACAAGTTTCATGAAAATTGTTGGCGCCATTTTTAAGAAAATCGCAAAAAAGTAAAATAATAAAATAAAAAAATTCAGTAAAGTAGTACTTCCTGTTGAGGAATTTTGACAGATAACCTACTGTCAGATCCCGTGGTGATACCTATTCGGAAAATCAAATTTGAACTTTCTATGATTTTGTTCATTTTTGAGCTATGCTGTTCACATACACATATTCACACACACAGAGACCATTTGCTAAAAACCACTTTTTTGGATTCGGGTGGCCTCAAAGCCGATATTTCCGGTGAAAACTCGATATCAAAAATTTGGCACGATTACAATACTTCCTCTTACTAGGAGTAAGAGAAAGTAAAAAGAGAAACTAAATAAATACATTGAGATGTAGGCACTTAAGGAATACAAAATAAGAGAAAAAAAAATAGTGAAAGAATAGAAAATTGTGTAATGACATATCAGGGTCATAGCAATGTCAAAGTGGCTCCAGCCAGCCGCTGTCTTCACAAAGGATGGCAGGAAGGAAAGAATAATTTATCTGGCCACTGACCTGAATCACTGGTCGCCGACCTAACCAAGGTCGCACGCTACTAGAGATGTCTTAGTGTGA
Source organism: Triatoma infestans (assembly GCA_011037195.1). Lineage (NCBI taxonomy): Eukaryota > Metazoa > Arthropoda > Insecta > Hemiptera > Reduviidae > Triatoma > Triatoma infestans. Next base: position 39,819 of record JAAEAF010003033.1, read on the forward strand.
GAACTTACTCACACACTTGATGATGTAATGACATAGCAATGTCAAAGCTTTCACAAAATATAACAAAAGGAAAGAATAATTTATAACTAGTGGCCCCACAGCCGGCTGTTACCTTTTCAATACAAAGGTATCAAAGACAAGCACCGATAAAGCCCTGTCTATTGAACAGAAGCCACCTGGTCTTTGAAAGTCGCCGATGGGCGACCAAATCTGGCCACTGACCTGAATCACTGGTCGCCGACCTAACCAAGGTCGCACAAGGTCGCACGCTACTAGAGATGTCTTAGTGTGAGAACTTACTTACACACTTGACAGTGTGTGAGTAAGACTAATATAAACTTCGCCTCACTAGAAGAGGGGATCATTATATCATCATCATTATACCAGTAGCCACATTATTATATCAGTATCATTTTACAGCAGCAGTTATACTTGAGTTCCGAGCGCGTCCCTATACAAGGTTTTACTTATAATTATTTTCATAGTTGTGCATATTAGTTTATTTATTTAATCATTTTAAATTATTTGTTATTTAACTCTTAAAATTATTTATTTACTTTTATCAAATCATATTAATTGTAGTTACCATTAGGCTCATTCGAATTATTGTTAAAATATATTCTATTTTTATAAATTCAGTGTTAGTAATTCAAGCAATAACTCTCTAAACTAACTTCCGCCTAATAAATCCCTCCTGACATCTAACTTCATACCTCAGGAATCACGACAATTGATTCCACTACAATTGTAATAATAATAATATAATAGATAAATCAAATTAATAATTAAATTCCTTTACTAGCTCATATCTATAGGTCCAAACTTCTTTACAATAAATTCACCAGTTTCTTCCAAAATTTACTCATTAAATACTCCACAAATCCAGTTTATTTTAAATAATTATCTTGGATCCGCTTTCTTCTCTGTTATTCAAATTACACACCGAACACAATTTAATTTCTTTATGAAATGGGTATTTATTTAAGATAGGTACATCGATTCACTCCTAACTTTAATTATCCACCCAATAGAACGAGCATTCAAGTCATTATAATATAGTAAACTAAGGTTGCGGGTCCAAGTTTTACTTTCTCTTACTCCTTGTAAAGAGGAAGTATTGTAATCATGTCAAATTTTTTGATATCGTATTTTTACCAAAAATATACGTTTTGAGGTCCCCTGAATCGTTTTTGAGAGCTATGCTGTTCACATACATGCATACATACATTCAATATATACATATAAACACACACCCACTTTTTTGGATTCAGGGGACCTGCAATCGGATATTTCCGGAGAAAACTCGATATTGAAAATTTGACACGATTACAATACTTCCGCTTTACTAGGAGTGAGAGAAAGTCAAAATCTCGTGACAAAAACTTACACCACTTTCTATAACCCTAATTAATAGAATTTAATCAAGAAATTATCTTTAAAATTGCAACGTTACAATATTTAGCTAGGCTGGCCATAAATATGATACTTTAGATAAAAAGCATCTGTTCCCTCAGAACTCCTCCCCTCCACAAAAACAAACAATCTAACCAGGAAAATATTTCAAATAAAAGTGGTGATAGGTATTTATGTGTGTAGATTAGTTTAAAGAAAAATCGTTGTTGCCCTTTTCGACAAAATAATGAAAAACTGTGGGGGGGGGGGACTATTCTTTAACCCTTGTGTCCACGACATTCTCTAACATACTGCTGTCTATGACAGGGTTACCCAGGTAACCTGATACATTTTTTAATTTTTAGTTGGTAACGCTGATTATATGAGTTGTTTACAATCATGGTTATCTTTTGCTTTTGATTTGGTGGTTTTCTAAGCATTTTTCAGATTAAATTAGTGTCATTATTTCTGGGATAGCGTGGTTAACGAAGAGTGGTAAAAGTTTTTGAGTGAATTCGTCGGTGATAACAATAGTACTGCAAAAGGTAAAACAGTTTTGTTTTTTTGTTTTCTTTTGTTTACAACTACTATGGCTGATAAATTTCGAGAGCTCAGTGCTCATGAGTACAATCAACTATCTTATGAGAAAAAAGAATTATATATTCAACAGTTGTTTGCCGCTACTGGAAATAAAAATGACAATTTATCAGATTGTGAGGAAGAGAATGAAGATGAATACATGCCTATGGAAGAGGTTGTTGTCGAGGACTCCGATATAGAAGATGTTGCTCCTGGTCCGAGCAATTTTGAGGTGACCGAAGAACTCACAGATAGCTCCGATGAAGAAATAAAGGATATTTGCGAAGATTCCAACAACAGTGCTCTAAAAGGTAAAGATGGGACAGAATGGAACACCTCCAGTAATCTATCAAGGAAAATATTAGGTCATAATATTTTACGTGGAAAGTCGGGACCAGCATTGGTTACAAAAATTCTTTCTATAAAGGATACATTTTTGCGTTTATTCTCTTACGAAATGTGTGACATAATAGTAAGAGAGACGAATAGAAAAGCAAATCAAGTTTTTCCATTACACAATAACAACAATAAGGTTAAAAAAACATGGAAACCGCTTGTAGTTGAAGAATTTCAAGCTTATCTCGGAATCCTTATAACAGCAGGCGTAAAATATTCCAACTACAAGCACACTAAAGAATTGTGGAAGACAGAAGCTTATCCACTTTATAGAGCTACTATGTCACTTAACAGGTTTTGGCAAATAAGTAGATTTTTACGGTTCGACAACGTCAACACTAGAGCTCAGAGATTACAAAATGATAAAGCTGCTGCAATAAGTGACATCTTTGCAATGTTAAATTCAAACTTGAAATCAAATTATTCGCCCTCTGAGTCGTTAACAGTGGATGAACAATTATTTCCCTTTAGGGGTAGGACTAATTTTACCCAATACATGCCTTCGAAACCGGCGAAGTATGGAATAAAAGTTTGATGGATCTGTGACGCTAAAAATTCATATCCTCTTCAAGGCCAAATATATACCGGTAAATCTTGTACAGGAAGAGAGATAAATCAAGGAGAAAGGGTTGTCAAAGATTTGTCAATTAACTATAGAGGAAGTGGAAGAAATATTGTTACTGACAGCTTTTTTACAACACTTTCCCTGGCTCGACTGTTGGAAACTTGGGATTTATCTTTAGTTGGAACAGTGAAGAAGAACAAGCCTTACATACCTAAAGAAATGTTACCTTCGAATACTCGAGAAGAAAAGTCATCACTGTTTGGGTATACGGATGATAATGTAAGTATATGTTCATATGTTCCAAAGAAAAGAAAAGCGGTTATCTTGATATCTACGATGCATTACGATGCTGGACCGCTCAACAAGCCAGACATCATTCATTACTACAATAAAAATAAGGGAGGTGTTGACAATGTGGATAAAATGTGCTCTCATTATTCGGTGAAAAGACGGACACAACGGTGGCCTATGGCTTTCTTTTATAATATCATCGATATCGCAAGTTTAGCTGCTTATGTAATTTACAAAGAGAACAACCCCCAAATTTCTCAACGAACTGATAGTCGTAGAATATTCCTACAAGAATTAGGAAAACAACTAGCAATGCCAGCTATCCTTAGTCGGGCAACTAATCCAGCAGTTGCCAGTAAGTTTTCCACTAAATCTGGAATAGAATGCATGTTGGGAAGGGCGATTCCTAACGGAATTACTGCTTCGGTACCAGCTGCACCTTCTGAGGGAAGAGATGCGACGGGCCGTCTTCAAGTAACTGGTGACTGCTTTATATGCAAGTTACAAGTAAAGAGAAAGAGAATAACAAGGAAGAGTTGTGGTCAATGCAGTAAACCTATTTGTAACGAACACTGTGTTGCGATCACCAGGTGTTGTGAATGTGCAAAATAAGTGCCGATTTTACAGGCAAATTAATTTTCAGTGCCAGAAATGTTTGTAATTATTCATTTTGTAATTGTAATTATTGTTTTTGTCACATATTTACATAAATAAATAATTTTTATAAACCTCAACATCTTTATTGTCTATAAACCTTGCCAGATTATCCAGGTAACCTAATTTAGATTACAGGAATACTTTTTTATTAGACCCATAATGAATATAATATATTTAAAAAATTATTTTTTTTTGTGTGCAAACTTCTCTAAAATGAATGGACTTGGAATAGCTAGAGGGGTTTTCGAAAATAATAAAAATTATTTATACTTAAACTGGATTAAACTTGAAAAGGTTACCCGGGTACCCCACCATAGACACAAGGGGTAAAGTTGTATTTTTGGTAGATGGATTTTGCCCAAAATCTTTGAGGCTAATGCGATGGTAATACCTAAACGGAACACCAACTTTGAGCTTCTTGCAACATTTTGTTTTTTAAAATATTCTATTAATACACACATAGACACATAAAAATCTCACCTACAACACAAAACACACAACTAAAAAAATTTTTTTCACGATTCAGGAAATCCCAAAATAATGTATTTCCGGTGGTAACTCAATTTCGAAAATCTAACACTTTCGCAATACTTCCTCTTACTGTGGGGGGGGGGAACTGATTTCGCGTCAGAGATTCACTTTATATATCCAACTAAACGAACAATATTAGTCACCAGTGTGGACGCAGAATGCCGTAAGGAAAAAAACTTCCTACGAATAAGTGTATGTGAAATTTATTTTATTCAAATTGTTTAAATGTTAAAATTTTTGTTTGTTTTTTTCTAAAGCCAAAAATTATAATAATAGTTAATATTATGAATATGAGACCGGAATACATTTGGCAGAATCTCTTAGTGAATGGACCACAGTCTTCCAGACGACTAAGGTTTATGCTATTCTTTGTTATATCTTGGATGTGAGGATACGTAACACTAACTTAAAAGGTGTTTGTATCTATCTACTCAGACAGCCAAGCTGCGCTGAAAGCGCTGAGGTCATGTGTCTTCACTTCCAGGGTCATGTTAGAATGTTCTAAAAGACTGGAAGAGCTTTTTTTCTCTGAAGGATGTGCTTCTAGTCTGGGTACCATGTCATATGGGAATTTTTGGGAATGATGGGGTGGATTGGTTTGCCAAATTAGGCGCCTTTCATCTGGATAAGCTCAGTTGGTTGTCGGCAGTCCAAAATGCTCATCGGAGGTCCGGACAGGGCTATTAGTGAGACGTTGCTGTGTCTTTCACGGAGCTCTTTCAGGCATCTGGTTGGATCACTTTCTGGATATTGCCTTTAAGGAAACATCTCTACGTAATGGGGCTCATGCTGGATCCATTTTGTAGAGACTGTGAGACAGAGGAGGAAAACCCATCCATCTTATGACAGATTGTCTAAGTTGTGAGGAGATCAGGTTCAGGACCTTTGGTCGGAGCAGAATGTCCGTGGAAGAGCTTAGGCTATTTCCCCTTAAGGTTATTGTCCGATTTATTCGGACTGCGGTAAATCTTAGATAAGATTAAAGCCGGGTCTGGATGTTTGTTCTAGTCCCGGTTTGTTGTTGTTTTTCTTGGGGTTGCTATATGGGCCCATTGAGTCTTTGGATAGCGTAGAGTTTGGTCCCTCCCCACAGATAAATAATAATAATACTATAATCAAACTCTGGTATGAAACACTCACACAACTTTTCTGACTGCAGTTTACATAGTTATTATTCACGGATTTCCGTCAAAAATGAAAGTTTTAGTAACTTTAACTGCCTTCAGTATTATATACTAATACTCCCAAAATCTGCTTATTCGTAAAAAAATGTTTTAAACAAAAGTGATAGATCTATAATCGCTGGAAACTGAAAAAAAAAACATTTCTGTTAAGTAAAATTGTACTTTCAGTGAAAGAATTTGCTTCAAACTTGGAATTATTGCAATATATTTAATTCTTATGAATATTATATAAATGGTAGAATCTTTTATTTAACTAACAATGGACTTTAGAGGATTTTACGAACCTCGTCCCTAAAATACTGCTAAAATGAAATTCTCCGGGAATATGTTCCAAACAAAAGTATATTTTCAAATAAAAGTTATGTATGTGGTAATTGATATAACACGTTTAAAAAAGTCGAGAAAATCCCCAAAAAATAGAGAAAAAAACAATCAGTACAAAGGTACTTTCCGTTGACAGTTTTTAACCAAATCTTTATGCGATTACCTTTTTTTTTGGGGGGGGGGTTATACAGAGACCAATTTCAAAAAAACACATTTTCGGATTCAGTAAACCACCAAACATGTATTTCCTTTTAAAATTCATTTTCAGAAATCAGACACAATCGCAATAGTTCCTCTTAGAGCAAGAAGAGAATGGAAAAAAGTGATTAAAAAATCTTAATGTTAAACTTTTAGTTTCTGTATGAAAAAGTGCAGCTATAAATGAGAGACGCTGCTAGATTTAGTGGGAAAAGAAAAGTATAACACATCTGCTCCTTTATTTACATCGGGTTTTTTTTTTTTTTGTTTAGAAATCTTTTGCAAGCCTAACAGAGATGGTGAACTGGAGGGGGGGGGCTTTCATCCTTCTTGCCCACATCTGTTACAAGACCTATATTTTGCAAATGTTATCTTAGGAGAAAATACTTTTTTTCCCTCTTTACAGAAGAAAATGCTCATAGAGGCCTTGAAAATTCTATTGTAATCTTCTACTGGTGTGCTAGCACTAGACACTGGCACCTTGAAACACTCTTCCTGGTCTATTTCTCTAAGAAATCTCATGATCAGGAAAAATTCTAGGAGGATGTCTATTTTCAAATCATCTTATCCCTAGGGGAGATTTCCAGAGAAGTACGCCGGCTTCAAGAATTCTCACTCCATGGTGCCAATGCACTCTTACCTTCTAATCCCCTTCATACATATTCTGAGGATAGCCCAAGGTGATGCCATGTAACCAATCGTCATTCATAGCTCCTCCTATCCTTCTCATTTCCACGTAAATAGTTCTGTTAAATTTTTCCTTATTTTTGTTCTTTTTCTTCGTCATCGAAACATGATATTGTTCTTATTAACTTCAGTATCATCATATCTGAAGGATGTCCGATTGTTTCTTTCGTTTCATACTTTATGTTATTGAAGCTCCATTTTCATTGTTTGATTGCAGATAATAATATAATTTTTTGTTTTTGGTGTTCGTTACGACCGTTGTAAACAATGTTGTAAATTGGATGTTGAGGTTCGGTCATACAAAAGAAGTCTTTTTTTTTTAATTTCTACAGACGTTTCGGCAAATTTATTGCCTTCTTCAGGGTCTGTACAAAGGTTTTAATACAAATAAAAAATAAAAAAATAGAAAAATAACATAAAATATACACTTAAAATAAATATTTTCAAATAAATTTTTGTAAAATAAACTATATAAATAAACTAAATAAAAATTATGATATATATAGCACATTTAGATTTATTATAAACTATTGTTGCAGAACAGATCAATATTAAACCAAAACACAACTATTGAAACTTTGACAATATGTGGCATACATCAGAGTGAAGTATGAAAATAATTTAGGAAATGTACTTACAAAAATTTTCAGTTAGAATTATTTACAAACTATTAATACAAATATCAATACAACTTTATTATCAGATGTAATTTATAAAATAAATTGTTTACAATGCCCAGCTACATACATAGGACAAACATCTCAATATTTAAAAAATAGACTGTACCAACATAAATACGACTGTAAAACTAAAAAACCGACTGACATGACTACAGCACTAACGAAACATTGCATACAATACAAACATGAATTTGACATGGAAAACACTAAAATTCTCTCCATCAACAATAATAATAAAAAAAGAAATATATTGGAAATGATACATATTAAAAAAGATAAATTTTAAAAGATAAATTGTACAGACCCTGAAATGTCGGTAGAAATGTAAAAAAAAAGAGTTCTTTTGTATGACCGAACCTCAACATCCAATTTAAAATAATGTAATTTTTTTTTAATTTAAAGCACGAAAACATCTGTGGTCATTGGCGCCAGGAGACTTCTCAGTGCACTGCCAGCCTCCGGACGGTGTTCTCTCGTTACAGACCAGACAGCACTGTCCATCACCGGGCAGTGAGCTGTAGAGCCTCCTAGAAAGAAAAAAATCTAAGGGTAGCACGCTGGACTCGAACCCGGGTCCTCCGTGTGGGAGTCCAGTACGCTAACCACTTAGCTATTCCTTTCCCTAATAATATAACTAATCAAATTATCATAATAATAAAAATAAAAGTTTAAATTAATTTTTAAGAGCTTGTGCCCGCCCTGTGTTTAGAGCCACCCCTGGGCGCTGGGCATCACTCAACTAGATGTTACATTGTGGGCTAATTTAACCCATCCCCGTTTTTAATAACTATTTACTTCTATGTATATTTAAATGGCTAAAGCGTAGTGATGAGACTTGGTCCTTCGATTTATTTAATTTCATGGAACCGGCTTTTTCTGGATTTGGAAGTCTGCCAGTTTGCTACTGAAATGTTAAAAAAACAAAAAGCCATTGTTGTTTATTTGTGCCATCTGCATACCACTAATTTAGGATTATATTGAAAAATAGAGTAGCTAAATAATACCCTCTAGGAATAACTTGTTGTATGTCTAACCCCCTAACCTGTTATTGTTGGCCACACTATGAGATGGCGTAGAATGAATTAGTGTCCGCTGGCTAATTTTTTTCCCAAACTATCTCCAACATTTCATATCCTATCAGTGTCTTTCTTTTAACAAAACTTAGAAGTCTCCGTATTCAGAATAAATATGTCGATCTTAAACCTCGGAATTTTGGCAACATATATAATACTAATTAATATTATTTACATGATAGAATTGTATAATAAATGGAAATAGCACTTTATAAGTAAACATAACCGCAAACGTCCCCCCAAAAGTAACCTTACATGAATTTTTTCCAGAGAAATGTTTCAAATAAAAGTTGTAGCTCTTTGTATGTGTAGTCGATGTTATTAAGTTTCAAGAAAATCGTCTTAGCCATTTTTGAGAAAATCACGAAAAAGTGAAAAAATTATTTAGTAAAATGATAAAGTAAACTCACTTCCAGAATCAACAACATACTCAAAAAACTCAGAATTTCAACAACATATAAATCTAATTAACATTATTTAAATGACAGAATTGTATAATAAACTGAAATAATACTTCAGAGAAAAATCTAACCCTTTCCCTCCACCAAACGTGCTTAAATAAATTTTCCCGGAGAAGTGTTTCAAATAAAAGTTGTAGCTCTTAGTATATGTAGTTGATTTATAAAAAATTGAAATAAATAAGCGGGGCCATTTTTGAGAAATTGCAATAAATTAAAAAAAAATCAACTAGTAAAGTGGTACTTCCGGTTGAGGAATTTTGACAGATAACGTATTTCAGATCCCATGGTGTTATCTAAACGGAATATCAAGTTTCAACTTTCTATGGTTTTTTATTTTTGAGCTATGCTGTTCACCATACATATACACACGCAACACAGACGACTTTTTCTTAATGCAATCTACATAAATTTTGGTTTATTATTTACACATGTAGGCTATAAATTTCACAATATATGAAATTGAATATGTGCATTCAAAATAAAATATAGAAGTCGTAATTCTGTTATACTGATTTTCTTCTAACTCGGTATTTTGGCTACACATTGGATTCATAATATTATATAGGCGATATAATCATAGAATATGTATATTGTTGGCACGTTAGAGAAAAGTCTACGAAACCCTTCCATTGAAAAAAACCCAATGAATTAAATGAATAAATGAATTTTTCCAGAGAAATGTTTTAAATAAATGTTGTAGTTCTTCGTATGTGTAAGTTGATATACCAAGTTTATAGAAAAATCGTTGGATCTGAAAAATGTATATGGTTGAATCTGATAGATCGATTTCTAGATAGATGTCCCACTGGCTTATATACAGGTTCTCCCCACTCTAGCCTGCTTAAGTCAGAGAGTACCAGAGAAAGTCTGTTTTCTCTCGGTTGGGCTTGTGTTCTCTCTCTTGCCCTTACAATGTTGTTTAAAATTCATAATTATAAGTTAATTTTGTTTATCAGAAAATGTCTATTTCATTAAATATAAGCGTAATAACTGTTCAATCTTCAGGATATAGGTTTCTCTATAAAATAGTTGAAAAATTCTGGTTTAAGGTAAAAAGTTAGTGACAATTTTGTTGCCAATAATGACTTGGCAGAAATAAAAGTGAAAATTAATTGGAAACCGATAATTCACTAAACCAGATGTTATAGCCTCGGCTACCTGCCGTTTAATCTGTGCATAAACTGTTCTAAACAGTAAAAGCAATTTTATATTTAAGCGTGAAATCAATCGTTTACTCATATGTCGATCGTTAAAATTATGTGCATGACTGGGTCCCATGACTGTATTGATAAAAGTTTGTAATTTTAAAATTTATTATTATTTTTATTATTTATTACACATTTTGCCATCTATTTTTTTTTTTTTAGCGCCATAACAAAAAGGTTATATGAACTTTTAACTTGAAAACACTGTAGATGATGAAATTAGTTGGTGTAGTAAACTTTTATCGGAAATTTTAAGACCCATTCAATAGAAACACAGTTTGTGAACAGCTATTCCAAAAGGGAGATTAACAATTTTTATATCCATTTCACACATACTGCAGAATGTTTTTAAACCATTGATTTATTACTTATTTAATTAATATTTTTTTATCACTTTGATCTTAGCCAAAATTCAGAGAAGCGATAATTCATTACTTCTAAAATAAAATTGAAATTGAAATTATTCAAAAAAGGAGGTATCGACGTTTTAAAGTTTCGTGGAATTGCCGTGTTTAATTCGATTGTTCACATATTTACGTTTATATATTATATAAAAGATATCAATTTGTTGCGCCAACAGCTTTTAACCATGGCAGCTATCTTTAGAAGAATTTTCTTAATTTTATGTTTTATTTTATTTTTATTGTCAGATTGTAGATGTTCTTTTAATTTACATAAAAAGATGAATTTGTCGAAAACGATGATAAATATAAGTAATTTCTGAGGATAGTAATTTTTTCAAATGATACAGAAGAACGTAACAGAAGGACTCCTTCAAGGAGATACATTAAGCTCGATAATGTTTGCTCTTTATTTAACAGATATTGTTGACGTATGGTTGCAAAATCTATAGTTCTGAATATTTTAAATGCTTGTAAATCTAAATCATGGCTCAGTAAATGCTTGTAAATCTAAATCATAGGTCACTAAATGCCGTCTTTATGATTCGTTAGTTGAAGGGTTTTTACTTTATACGGCTAAAATATGGTCCTTACACTTAGATTATTCAAAAATGTCAGTTACATTCTTTTCTAAGTCTTTACTGGACGCTTTTATTTAAGAGTGAAAACCAAAATGGTCCACACCCATTTAAAGGTTCTCCAACGTAGGTTGAACTGGTGGTGATCTATATTAGTGAAATGTTATTGATGTGTGATGTATTGTAATAGCTTGTGGCGTGATATTGTGTTGTAGTGTAGTGGTAGCTTGTGTAGCACGAGCGGTTTTGTAAAGGGCTTGTGAGTATATATGTTTAAGAGAGAGAGAGAGAGAGAGAAGTATCAGAAATATGAAAATATTCACCACTGCTAGCAATAAATATATTCTATTAAAATAATAACTACAAGTTATTTGCAAAGAATGTATAAACTTATTAATGTATTTTGGAACTGGCACTGATGCTAAGAGAGCGATGCTATGAAAGCAGAATGCAGACTGTCTTGAAAGAATGCCTTCTAATTGTTAGTTCAAATCTTTCCCTATGAGAAGGGGTAGACAATGCTAACCCAGTTCTATGAACTCCAAAAGACAATGGTAGTCTTCTACCTGAATAGTCCCTTTTGCCAGCGAATGTCTAGTTCTTCATATTTTTTATATATTTGAAATAAAATATATTTTTATATTTCTAGCATCCATCACATTAGCCACGCCTGAAACACGGCTGCCCAGACAGTACTATAATAGGTTGCTTTGATTCATTGATAATCCATCAATACCCTAAACATTCGCGGCATTATCTGTTTATCAGCCTCAGAACTTAGAAATAGTTTAGAAAAATTAAAAAAAAAAACAACTAATGCATTCAAATTAAATCTACTTGAAAAAGACATTAAGTTTGGTTTGTATTCTAATTTTAATAAGTACTATAGGCTTATCAGTAATTTAGGACATTGAGAAAATGTATCAGTTTAAGATTTTGAGAGTGTAGAGTGTAGTGATATAGAGAGTGTAGAGAGTCATTAAGAGAGTGCATAAAGTAAATTTGCTCTGTGCAAATCTATGTTAACACACTTTTTAACAAAAAGCATCCTGATGATGGGCGAACACTAGAAATCGGTCTATGACCACAAAACGAAGCAGGCTACCACGGAAAATGTCTCTGATTTTTATTTTAACGTTGATGATAGTAAAATCTATGGTAGTAACAGCTTTAAAGTTACGATTACTCATTTTTACTTTCTCCAACTCCTGGTAAGAGGAATTATTAGAATATATGCTTTAGTATAAAATACGGTTTTACCACTTACGCAATATTAATACACATTAAAAGTTTTGATAGAATTCCAAATTTCAAGTAAATCGGTTTTTACCAAAAGTGGGATTTTACAGAACACGTTTTTGAGTTTGGGGGGGGGTATTTTCTCGCAAACAGTTGGAACGATTTTCTTTATACTTGTAATGCTTACTGCACATATCAGTTTTATATGGAACAATTTTTGCGGCTGCTGATAAAATTATTGAGTCAAAGTTTTTTGTGTAGCGGTTTTTTGTGTAGTATTGGGTGGCGAATTATGTAGATATGTTTGGTTGCATTTCACAAAATTTCGTTTCTGATGCGGTCATTGGTACTAAAAGAAATATCAAGTATGTGTTTCTTGCGATTCTTTAGTTTTGAGATATTTTATGGGCAATTTCTTCTTCTTCAAAAAAAAATTGGTTAAATGTGAGATCAGCTCCGGAAATCGTGCAATGAACTGTTTTCAGTGCGATGTCATCCAACTGGCCACTCTTAAAATTTGAAGTTCTGATACTGATGAACAGATAATGCCGTGAATGTTTGGGTATTGATGGATTATCAATGAATCAAAGCAGCCTATTATAGTACTGTCTGGGCAGCCGTGTTTCAGACATAGCTAATAAAGGAGCACCTCCAGTTCAACCTACGTTGGAGAACCTTTAACTGGGTGTGGACCCTATTAGTTTCCACTTTTAATAAAAAAGTCCAAAGCAGACTTAGAAAAGAATGTATCTGACATTTTTCAATAATCTGAGTGTAAGGACCATATTTTAGCCGCATAAAGTAAAAACTCTTGAACCAAAGTACCATAAAGGCGGCATTTAGATTTACAACCATTTACTGTACCATGATTTTAGATTTACAAGCATTTAAAATATTCATAACTATAGCTTTTTCCAGCCATACATCAATAATATCTGATAAATAAAGAGCAAACATTATCGAGCTTAATATATCTCCTTGAAGGAGTCCTTCTGTTTACGTTCTTTTATTTCATTTGAAAAATTTATAATTCTCTGACATAAATGTAACAAATATATAAATAAAAAAAACAATTTTTTTTAACAACACACGATCAATAGATAATATAAGCGATGGTGCCGCCCCTAACTATATATCGAGTGTCTTGCCTGCCCACTTGTGGTGGTAGCGGTGTAAATTCTATTCTCGTCAGGGTTATATCAGTATTGACCCGACATCGTGATAAAATTAGTAAAATTAGTAAGCTACGGTTAACACCGGACTCAGAATTGCGGATATCAGAAAAACACGGCTATTGAAACCGCAACGTGCTGGCAACACGTGTTGCAATAAAAATATCTGCCTAAACAGGGCTTTGGCTATTTGATAATTTTACAGAAATAGAGATTCTACTAAACTGGCTGCTATTGTTTAAATTATTTGTTTTCAATTCATGTTCACTGAAAACATTGTTAAGTCAAATAAAACCTTTTTTTTTTTAAACAAATTTAAACTTTTTAGTTCTCTATTGTTGTATAAAAAAGTGTTATGATCCATCAATTCTTACCTTAAGTTATTCTTACTAAGAGGAAGTATTGCGATTGTGCCAGATTTCTAAAATAGAGTTTTCATCAATAATATATGTTTTGGGGTCCCCTGAATACGAAAAAAAAAAATGGTTTTTAGCGAAGTGTCTGTGTATGTATATATTTTAAACAGAATATCTCAAAAACGAAAGGTCGCAGGAAGTTCAAACTTGATATTCCATTTAGGCAATGGCCACCCCCTCAGACACGAAGATTTCGAGCTAAATTCATCAACCAAATGTACAACTTTAATAATTTTTTTTTTTTCAATTTTTCGTGATTTTTTGTGAAACGGCTTCAACGATTTTTTATAAAATTGTATACTATCTACACACATAACTATCTATCCACTCTTATTTGAAACATTTTCCCGGGGGGGGGGGGAATTGATATTTTAGGGGTTCTGGGGGGAATATTTACGTTTAGCTTTCCGCTAATGTACCAACTTCAATTCAAATTTATGGTTCTACCGTTTATATAATATTAGAAGCATTGCTACATTTCTAGATTTAAAGAAATTTAAATTTTATAGAATAGGTTTTTGAGTTGTTTTTTTTGGAATTTCTTGAAAATGGTTGTATATTTATCTTTAAACCTTCATTTCTTACTGAATAAATAGAAACATATCACTTTTATTTGCCATTACTAAAATGAGAAATAACTAGGCGTCTGGAGTAGATGAATTGCCTGCCGAGCTACTCAAAAATGGTGGGGACAAGTTTTGCAAGGTAATTTACAACCTAATAATATCTATCTGGATTAATGAGATAATGCCGCGCAGGTGGAATTAAACAATTATCCGTCAAATACATAAAATGGTGATCAATTGGATTGTTCAAACTATAGAGGCATCTCCCTCCCTATCATGTGCTTATAAAATCCTTTCGAATATCCTTTTTAGTCGACTAAGCGCCTACGCAAATCAAGAAATAGGAAACTATCAAGCTGGCTTCAGAACAGGCAGATGTACAGTCGACCAGATCTTTTCCCTCCGCATGATCATGGAAAAAGGAATCGAATTTAAAGGGCCAACACACCACCTCTTCATTGATTTTAAAGTGAGTACGACAGCATTGAACGTCCAAAGCTGTACCAGGCAATGGAGGAGATGAAAATACCCTGCAAACGCATCAAACTGGTCAAAATGACAATGAAGGAGGTGACATGTGTGGTCCCTGTACAGCCTGGTATGTCTCCTGAATTTAGAACAAGCAAAGGGCTGAGGCAAGGTGATGCTCTTGCCTGCCTCCTTTTTAATATAGCCCTTGAAAAAGTAATCAGGGACTCTGGCATTCAGACAACGGGTACAGTATACAGCAGATCGGTCTAACTGCTTGCATATGCCGACGACATAAATATTATTGCACGATCCCTGCCTCAACTGAAGAGTGCCTTCCTCTCACTCCGGAAAGCAGCATCGTTAATAGGTCTCCAAATAAATGAAACCAAAACAAAATATATGTTTGTTGGAGGTGGCGTTGGCCCCCCCCATAGGAGAACCTACAAATAGGTCCGTTCTGCTTTCAGAAGGTGAAGGAATTCCCCTACCTTGGCTCTCAAGGCAATTCCTCTCATAGTACTTCGCAGAAAATAAGTAAAAGGATCATGGCTGCCAACAGGTGCTATCACGGCTTGGTAAAGCACATGAAAAGCAAATTAATCTCCAGAAAGTCAAAAATTATATTACATAAAACGCCCAGTACTAACATATGCCTCCCAGACCTGGACTATCTCCAAAAACGAAGATATCGCCTTCTTACGAAGACAATCGCCTTGTTTTCGAAAGAAAAATTTTAAGGAGAATTTTTGGGGCCCTTGAGGGAAGGAGGTGTGTTCAGGAGAAGGAAAAAAATAGAGAACTGTATGAATTGTATGGTGTGGCAGACGTGGTGAGGGTAGTAAATTTGAACCGATTGAGCTGGGAGGGGTATATGTGGCGAGGATGCAGGTGGATGACACCTCGAAGGAGAAATCGGAACGTCTCGGCGGGTTCGGCTGACCTAAGCTCAGATGGCTGGACGGTGTGACCAACGATGCGAGGAACCTATTGGAAGTTTGCAACTGGAGAGCGGCTGCAACTAATCGCGATTCATGGATTAGGCTCATTGAGGAGGAGGCCAGGACCCATCAGGGTTGTAGCGCCAAATAGATAGATAGATAGATAGATAATCTATTTGTAGTCTTCTATAACTCTAATCTATGTGTAATCTTCTATTTGTAACTTTTTTTCTGACAAAATTCATTTTTAGTCGGTCCCGTCAGTTAGTTAAAATTTAAATTTGCACAAGCTTTCTTAGTTTTGAGATAAAGCGCTCTATATAAAAGGCCGTTCATGTAAACAATTAATCTTGACAATTTATGACTAGCCCAATTGCAGTTTTTAAAGGAATATTCTTGATTAAATTGTTGTTATTAATAAGCCGTGTGTGATTGTTTCACACAAGAATTTTCACTGCAAATAAATATTTGAAGTTCCATGAATATGAACAAGATTTCCATGTCCCTATTTTCTATAAAATCGAAAGCTTAGTACTTATTTGGTTTAGTAGATATCCCGATACGAACTTTTCAGTCCAAATCCTTCAAACGGGTGTGGGGCTGTACTAATTTTTTTTAAAATAATTTCCCTCGAAAAAGGTTTTAAAGATTAAACATCAATATACTAACAGCACTCATAAAGGCATATCACTTTGATTTAAACCATTTTTATCAGAAACGTTGATATTCAAAGTTTCTTACTGAACTACAAGATTAAGCTTTCCTCTAAAGTAAATACTTCAGCGCACAGTATGGTTCTATCAGGTTATAATTCCTTTTTACACCCTCTTTTGGGATTTCCGTTAAAGTACCATATTAATATACATTATATGATTCTATCGTATATATAATATTAATTAGAATTTAATGTTTGACCAAAATTCCTAGTTGGAATAATCAGTTTATTAGTCGATTTTTATATTATACTACAGATGCGCATACAGGGTGTCCCAAGGTATATGGATAACGAATTTTTCTCGGAAACTAAGAAAGCTAGAAAAAAACTAAAAAATATGTGTCCCCATAGTTTTTTGTTAGAAATCCAAATTTAATTTGCAAATTTGTTTTGGTGCTTCAGAAGCGAGATACAGGCACCAATTTCATTTTTTTCAAATGGGGAGGTGTGGTTTTTATTTATGAAATAGATTCCTCTATTTTTTGTAAGAAAAATTTACTTGAACGGTTTTTTCTGTGAGTGATATTTTACAAGTTATGAATGAAAACATGATTCTTATAAGAAATTTCAAAATGATATTATAAACGGTTTTTTGATTGAATAAGAGAAAAGTACTATTTTATTATAAATTTTACTCCTCATTAATTACAGATCTTGAACTCCCCCACCATTAGAGATGCTCTTTTTCCTGCCAATTGTACCTTACGGCCAAAGAAATACATCTCTAATGGTGGGGGCCAGTTCGAGCAAGATCTGTAATTAATGAGGAGTAAAATTTATAACAAAATAGTACTTTTCTTCTTATTCAATCAAAAAACCGTTATAATATCATTTTGAAATTTCTTATAGGAATCATGTTTTCATTCATAACTTGTAAAATATCGCTCAAAGAAAAAAACCGTTCAAGTAAATTTTTCTTACAAAAAAAATAGAGGAATCTATTTCTTAAATAAAAACCACACCTCCCCATTTGAAAAAATTAAATTGGTGCCTGTATCTCGCTTCTCGAAGCACCAAAACAAATTTGCAAATTAAATTTGGTTTTCTAACAAAAAAACTACGGGGTCACGTATTTTTTAGTTTTTTCTAGCTATCTTAGTTTCCGAGAAAAAGTCGTTATCCATATACCTTGGGACACCCTGTATATATATTTTCAGAAATAAGTAAATTTGTAAATGTGTAAAAACCATATAAATAAATAATAAATCAATAATATGAAAAATTGCAATAAAAGATAATCACGTTGGACTCCCACGCGGAGGTCTCGGGTTCGTGTCCAGTGCTACCTCTTAGATTTTTTCCTTCCTAGGAGCCTCTACAGCTCACTGTTCGGAGTTGGACAGTGTTGTCTTTAGTGAGAGAACACTGTCCGTAACCCGGCAGTGCACTGGAAAGTCTCCAGGAGCCAATGACGATAGATGTTGTCGCGCCTTAAATTAAAAAAATAAAATAAAATAAAAAAAATGGTGTGAGTGTTTCACACGAAATTATTTTTTAATACTTAATTTGTTATATATAATAATATATAAGACAAATAAATAGAAATCTCTTTATAACTATATAAAAAAAAGATACAAGAATCGCCAACTTGTAATACAACAAAATACACCATTATTTATTATAGGCCTTTCCGAATAGATATGTCAAAGTTTCCTCAGTGTCCAGCCGTGTTGAGGGTGGTGTGGGTTGCAATTCTGTGTTTGTTTGTTTTTTTCGATTCATTTCTTCTTTCAATAATTCCTCCCACCAACACTTCTTGCTTCTTCATTCCTCAATTCATCAGACCAGCTTTTCAACTGTCTCCCACTTTTTCTTTTATAACACCCAAGATGTCAAACAATGTGCTTCTAACTGACTGCCTGCCATTCTCAGTTCTGGATAGAATACCAGTAAATTTTCGTTATAATTTTTTTAATTTTTTTTACTCTTACTGCTGTTTAGAGGAAGTATTGTGATCGTGTCCATTTATGGAAATAGTTCTTTCACCGAAAATACATGTTTTAAGACCTTCTGAGACCAATAAAGTGGGTTTTAGAAAATGTTCTGTGCATATACAAGGTGAAAATTAAATGAGGGCCGTTATTTCTGGGATGTATTCCGCACAAAAATGTTAATATAAAAACGTATGTCTGCAAATCAACGTTATTCAAATTATATATATGTATTTGAGTATTTATAAAATAAATTTTCCTAGGTTGATAGTTTGGTATTTGTCTCCCAATTGAAGTCACTGAACACTTGCCTTCCAAAGGCCTTAGGCAAGGAGAACCGTTATCTCCGCTTTTATTTAATTTGGCTCTAGAGGAAGCAGCAAGAGCCATAAAGACCCACCCTGTAAGGGTGTTGTGAGGAGATGTAGGTTGTTGCTTGATGAGTGATAAATAACACCTTAAGATTTGGTTTAAGATATATAATTGATATATATGTATATGACTGACTGCCAAGGACTTTACACTAACTGAACTGAACTGAACTGACAGACTGACGTGGCTAAGAAGATATGAACGGAGCGCATGTTAAACTGATGTGGTAAATCAACAGAATTCTATGTGAATGATATCTCAGATTCGAGTGATGTCTCATGCCTATCTCTCATATATATATATATATATACTGGCCGAGCCTCTCCTCTCTTTGCGAGAGGGGCTGTTTCTCTCCGCTAGAGTGGATGAGTGGTGGGGTTTCACTACGACAATACTCTAGTCCAAGGAAAAATTTCAAAATTTAAATTCAAAGATAAAGATTTTAATTCAAAATTTTAAATAAATTCAACATAATATCTCAGTAAATACACCCAGGCATTTTGAAAATTGTATTTCAACATTTCAATGCACGTTTCAAATTCAGCATTTAATTTTATATCATACACCCTATTCATTTGAAAAATTTCAGTGTGAATTGAACATTGATTCATACACCCCAATCATCATACATTTAATTATTGTTAATTTTAAATAATATACATTCTCATTCTTAACACCCTATTTATTTAAACATTGAAAATTAGTAAAACATTTCTTATTTTAGATACCGACAAAAGGAGTCATAAAGAGCCATTACTAATACTTTTCTTATTTTAGAGAAACAAACAATACGGGAATTTAACAACCGTACAATGCTAAAATTTATTGCAGGATTAAAATACTGGAAAAATGATAAAAATTGAATATAACTTCCACAGCATTGTCTCAACGCTGACAAAACAGGTAAAAACCCTTATTTCTTAGATATATTTCATTGATTTGCTTCTTGTTTAATAGAATAAAAACGTCGACAAATGGGTGAAATAACAATAAGCATAGCCCCTTACAAAAATTAGAAGGAATGCCAGGCACCTTACTTCAATAGGAAAGGATTTTCCCAGCAAATTTGAATCTTCAAGGAATTACCGAACAATAAAAGTAACAAATAAAAGGAGATATCTTTCTGCACCTGGTAAAAAAAACCCAGTTTATTATACTTACTACTTTCACTTTTAATTGTTCTTTATCACATGTACCTTGAAGGGTGATTAAAATCAACACCCCATGTAAATAAGTTTCTTTCATATGGCCATACACTAACTGAACTGAACTGAACTGACAGACTGACGTGGCTAAGAAGATATCAACGGAGCGATGTTAAACTGATGTGTAAATCAACAGATTCTATCCGAATGATTGTCCCATTGCCTATCTCTCATATATATATATACTGGCCGAGCCTCTCCTCTCTTTGCGAGAGGGGCTGTTTCTCTCCGCTAGAACGGATGAGTGGTGGGGGTTCACTACCCCTACATACCCAAATGGTACTATTTACTACAGGCTAACTCAGCACTTAGCCTACGTTGATGATGTGCTCATATCATTAACAAGTACTGCAGCATTAGCCGGAGCCTTAGAAGAATTTGGAAAAGCAGTGAACAAGCTCGACATGCGAATAAATGAAGAGCAAACCAAATAAATGATGAACTTAAGAAGAAGAAGAAACGAAGAAGCATGGGTTGCTTTAGGCGTGCATAGATTTGAGGCAGTTAGCCTTTATAAATACCTAAGAGCAATTATTACAGAAAATAATGAAGTAACTGAGGAAATCAAAGCCAGGATCATGGCTGCTAACAGATGTTTTTGGTCGCTCCAAAAAGTGCTACGCTTCAAAGAGCTATCAAAGGAGGTGAAGCTAGTAATTTACTAAACAGTAATTAGGCCTGTAGTGAGTTACGGTAGTGAAAGATGGTCCCTAACGCCGTGACGAACCCCTTCTCAAAATATGGGAAAGTTAAATACTGAGAAAAGTATATGGACCCGTTAAAAATGGGGATGATTGGAGAATAAGGACCAACCAGGAATTACGAGACCTATACAAGAACCAAGATTTGGTTGGATTTATAAAGAGGGGAAGGCTTAAGTGGATTAGGCAGTGGAGAGGATGGAGGAGGACAAGATCCTTAAAAAGATATGTGCCGGACACCCAGGAGGACAGAGAAGAAGAGGAAGACCGAGGTCGCGATGGTTGGAAGGAGTGGACCGGAATTTGAGAGAGATGGGAGTTAGAAGATGGCGTAGATTGGTCCCAGGACAGGGCGGAGTGACTAGTTGTGATTGAAGAGGCCAAGATCCTTCAAGAATTTTAGAGCCAGAGAAGAAGAAGAAGAAGAACACTTGCTTTAATATTATTACGAACAGGCTCGGTGACAGTGATTCTCTTTGCCTAAAGCCACTTATTTCCTTTAAATTCAAAAATTGTTTCTATTTTGTCTGGTATGATGTTACATAAAAATATTTATGCAGTGGTGACGTTAGGGTACGAAAACTACAAGAAAAATAAAATAGGAACTTTCAGCAACTCCATTTGTTTTTTCTTAAATATTTAATTTGACTCGAAACAAAAATAATAAGAGACAAAAATTGGGGAGGGAATAGCTAAGTGGTTAGCGTACTGGAGTCCCACGCGAAAATCCCGGGTTCGAGTCCACCTGTGCCGCCCTTAGATTTTCGCTTTCTTGGAGCCTCAACAGCTTACTGTCTGGTGATGGATACTGTTGGTTTTAAGGAGAGAACACTGTCCTGAGGCCGGCACGGCACTGAGAAGGCTCCGGGCGCCAACTACCATAGATGATGACGCGCTTTAAATTAAAAAGAGAAACAAAAGAGAAAAGAGAAAAAATATTAAAAAAGAGAACTGCGTAAACTAAAGAAAAAAAAAAAAAATCTGTAGATGGATCACATCCGCAATGCTGGATAACATCCGGTATTTTATCCGTCGTAGCATGCATGTTGGCTTTGTACCTGACTGTTTCGGATTTTCATCTATCGCCAGAGCAAATTCATCAAGTTCGTGTAGAGAGAGTTCACTTCAACGTAATGTTTCTGTTACACTCACACTTATTGGTTGTATGTATGTAGGGAGGTTATAAGGTTATGTTCACCATATAACTTCATAACCTTATAACCTCCTAAGGGACAACATAACCTTATAACCTCCCCACATATAAACAACCAACAAGTGTCAGTGTAACAGAAACATTATGTTGAAGTGAACTCTCTCTACACGAACTTGGTGAATTTGCTCTGACGAAGGTTGAAAATCCGAAACCGTTTAGGAACAATAAAAATATGCATGCTGAGACGGATAAAATACCAGTAAAAAAAAATCTAGTTAAAACACATATACACACACAAGCACACGACTTTTTTCTTACAAAGTACAGTTTATATTTAAAATCCCAAATTTTCTTTAAACTCAAATTACAAATATTTATCATAACATAAATACAGTGACGTTAGCGGAATAAGTACCTACCACTATCTTGGTGGCAGAGAAGTGATTATATTCTGGACCAGTAGAACGCACAAAAAAACCTCAACTACCTACATAATAACATTTGAAATTTTAACGCCACAAATTCTACACAATTATATAAAAATTAATATTTTTCTTGAAAAAAATGTTTCAATTAAAAGTGATACTTTTGTATTTGTGCAGTAAGTATACCAAATTTAAAAGAAATCCTATACAGGTTGGAATTAAAGTAATGCGTCTAATGTTTATTAACATTATATAGATGGCAGAACCATATATTGTATTGAAACTTTATGGGTAAGATTAGCGGTTAATGTTCCCCCAGAACCCCCCCAAAAAAATCAACTATTCCCCTGCGAAAAATATTTCAAATAAAAGTGATAGGAATTCATTTGTGTATATCTGTCACGATCGTATATTTCGATTGATTAATATCGCAAATTTCGATAATAGAAAGTAAAATATTGTAACGCAGCCAGTGGTACCATCTAGGAGAGAAGGCAGGTACCTAAGGTTCTCCTAGTGGCCGCTGGAAGCGCTGGCGGCGCTCTAGTTCTTTCTAGAAGAATCGAGGAAGTTCTAGAAGATTCCCCACCGGTATAAATAGTGGGACCGCAGAGAGTTGAGAGAGTTTTCCAGTTACAAACGAAGTCACTAGTTTGTGAAAAGTGTATAAAAAGTGAACAAAGTGAACTTTTGTGGTTTAAACTGTGAAGTAATTATTATTAAGTGTTGTATTTTGTAATTTATTGTGTATAACAATAAATTGGTGTTTTCTTTATTGAAGTTTAGAGTATTTTATCTATACGAACCCACTTAAAATTAGTTGCAGTAGCTTAATTAGAGGGAAAAACGTTACAATATGTATATAATTTCAAATTGGGTGCCATCAAATTAGAATAATGTACTAAGGACCCCTAATAGCTGCAGAGAAAAGGCTAGAACTAACCGACTGGCCTAGCCGCTTACTGACATACTTGTTCTTTTAAGGTTTACTACGTTACAATCCCAAAATCTTAATTAATAACAGAAAATTATATTTTACTAAAATGAATCTGGTTGCTGTTAAACACAAAAGAAAGTAAAAATCAATTAAAAAGAAAAAATTAATAAATTAAATATTAGAGATCTCTTTTCTCATATTAATTAAATGAAATAATAATAGAAACTTAATAATAAAAAATAAAAAAGCCAATAAAGCGAAATAATAATATTGTTAATAATAAAAAAATAATAAGCTCTCCTTTTTAATGAATAAATTAAAAATTAACTTTAAAAAAATATAATAAGTAAATATTGAATTAGGCAAAATGTATGAATTTCTGGAAACATTATTTCACTTAAATATACACATTGTTATTTTTATTAATGAATAAAATCATATTTATGTGAAAATAACATAATTAAAGGAACGAAAGAATGTTTAAACTAAATTTGGTTTTTTCCAAAGTTATATTATTTTCATCGTTGTATATAATTATCTCACGAATTTTATTTTGTAGTCTTCCGTCAGGATCGATTAAAAAAAAAAAAACAATGGTTTTTTTTTTTTTGTAGAGGTTTGCAAGAACAAAAAACCATATAACATTTGTAAGTATGACACTATAATCCAAAAAACTTTTTGTAGAATTAAGCTATGGTCCAGATATGGGTTTGGATTTTTGCTCTAGTCATGGTTTGTTGGTTTTTGTCTTAGGGGTAGCTATATGGGCCCAGTGGGGCCTATGGATAGCGTAGGGTTAGGTTCCTCCTAACAGACGAATAATAATAATAATAAAGCTAGGAGTAGAATTATCTTGTATATTGTTTTATGTAAAGTTTCTAGCGTAGAATTTTATTATATACAGGGGATAATTTTATCGTGTACCACCCACTTTTCTTGGAAAAGTATTTATTTTCTTTATAATTTTTTTGAATTCTGATTGTTATTATTCCACATTGTTTTTAGATTTTATAGTCCAAAAAAAAAATGCAAAAACATATTCACATTAGTTTATTAGAATGGGCGCCATCGTTAAAAAACAAAAAAAAACTAACGTTCTATTTGTCCAGATTTCATTGATTCTATTCATTAGAGAATCAGGAAGGATTTCTTCACAGGCAACAGAAATAATTCTTTCTTTTTATGTTCTCCTATTGTTGTGACACAGTTTAAATTGCCTTAAATTTTTTTTTTTTAAAGGAAACTTTAGAGAAAGTAATTAAGAAGTGTCAGGTCTGGCGAGCGAAAGGGCCACTCAATAGAATCGTGAGTGACAATCAATTAAACCCGGTAACTGAGATCTAGATAACGCTTTACTATATTCACATTATAAAAACTGGACATCCATCTTACTGAATGTACATTCATTTGATGGCGTGCTAGAGGATATTTTCCTGCCGATTTGGGAGAATTTTACTTAAGAAATTAAGATATCTCTCTGCGTTCAACATTTCATTATAAAAATGCGGACCAACAAAGTTGAAAGCAAAAAAAAAAAAGTTTTCATTAAAAGTACAAATTCTTGAGTTTCTTGAGTAGGGGAAAAAAAAATGTGATTAGGTCGGCAGAGCTGGAAATGCATCAGAGATATATTCCGTGATAGCGTGCTACATTTTGTAGACAGCAACCAGTTCCGGGCGTTTGCCCATCATCAGGATGTTTTGATGAAATATTCTGATGATTGGCTATGACGGAAAATATTTCTAAAAAAAATTTTTAGCGTGTTTATGGGTGTTTGTGTGTGTATGAACCAAATATTTCAAAAACCAAAGATCGTAATAACCTCAACGCTGATATTCCATGAATATATCACTACCATATCTGACAATAAGATTTTTGACAAATTGAAGTAGGTATTCAACCTACATGCATAATTGCCTATCACTTTTATTTAAAACACTTTACCAACAATTGTTTGGGGTTTTGTAGGAGAACAACGACTTCAAACTTTCCATTAAAGTACCACTTTTATATAACGTGTTGGACCCTCGAAGGGACTGGGGCGGGGGTGGTTGGTCCAAGGATCAAGCACACGGAACCCATGGGTAAATTTCCCAGCATCTTCCTGGCGGAGATATACGCTATTGGAAGATGTGTACAATTTAACCTCGATAGGGGATATAGGAACCAGGAGATTGTTATCCTATCCGATAGTCAAGCAGCCATTAGAGCATTGAGTGCATCAGTTATCAACTCTAAAATGGTCTGGGAATGCCTAGATAAACTTAATAACCTAGGCAGGAGGAGCAAAGTTGTGCTTTGGTGGGTGCCGGGGCATGTTGGCATTGAAGGGAATGAGATGGCCGACGCCCTGGCCAAGATAGGCGCTACGACCCCACTTCTTTGGCGCCGGAACCTTTTTGTGGGGTTAGCGACCAGTTTCTGTTGGAGGAACTTAGGAAGGAAGAGGAGACGAGGAGATCTCAACTCTGGAACTCCCTCCCCGGTTTGCGGCAGGCCAAGATCTGCTTGGGAAATTATAACCGACGGAGATCGGAGGCCGGCATTGAATTGAACAAGAAAAAGCTCCGCGTTCTTACGGGTTTCCTCACGGGGCATTGCCGACTTAGAGGACACCTGGTGAAGCTGGGTTTGGAAAGTGATAGCTCATGCAGATTCTGTGGGGAGCTGGAGGAAACTCCATTACATCTCCTAACAGACTGCGAGGCTGCCACTCAGAGAAGGTTCAAGAACCTGGGTAGCTACCAGGTGGAGGAGGGGGATATACCCTCTCTAGAGCCTGTCAGGATACTGGGATTCCTCAGGGATCTCAAACTGATGGAGGTTTTGTAAAACGGATGTTCAGCTGGGACATCTGTTCGGGTGCTGTGGGCAAGCCTGCGGCACCCAGGGGGCATAGCACAATAGACCGTAAAAAGGTCGCAGTGCATTGAACCCCCACTTCAAAAAAAAAAAAATATATATATAACGTGTTGTACCGCCAATTATGTAATATTAAACCTTACCGGAAAACTTTAAAGGATAAATTTTTCAGTTTTTCTTTAGCATTGTCTTGAAAACAGCTTCAACGATTTTGATGAAAACTTGGAATACTCATTATACAGATATTAACCCGGGAGAACTCGCACCGTGAGATTTTCTCTCACGCTTGAAGAAAAACACTCATAATCCGGAAGTGGGAGTAGCGAGAGGTCCTAAGTTTCGTCTAGCTGAGTTTTTATCTTTTGTTTACTTCCTCTTGAAATATTTTTCCTCTCAGCCTTGTGTTAGCTTCAGGAGAGGAAGTTAAACAACTTTCAGATTCGCGTTACGTTTTTATAAGTAAGTAATTTTCTGTTTGTATAACATTTTTGGTTTACTGGTGACGCAAAATTAGTTTTTCTTTTGAATTTTAGATTTTTTAAATTCATATGAGTCGTGGCAAACACATGGCCGAGATGGGGAAAGCGTTGTACGATCTCCATAAGTGGCATTTTTCAGGATATTTATTTACTTTATATTTTCCTGTTAATTTTATTTATGTTAATTTTTTTCGCTTAGAATATTTGTCATGGATTCCTAATCCCGAACAGGGTAAAACTGAAGTTCTCCCCAACCTTGTAGACAACGAAAACCGCTTTGATGCTGAGGAAAGTGATTCAGAACAATCAGGGATAGAAGAGAAAGATAAACTCGAAAACGACGATCCTGAGAACTGCTTGTACGGTAACGACAAAACTACTGTTTGGCATGTTTCCGCTCCCCGCGAAAATGTGAGCAAAAGGAAACAAAACATCGTTATCCATCTTCCAAGTGTGAAAACTATTGCAAAGCAAGCTAAAACTCCGTTGGAATGTTGGAGTCTTTTTTTTTCCTGATTCCATTAGAGAGGTACTGGATGAATTTATATCCAAATGTAAACAAAATTACCAAGTTGGTGAATACTGTACTATAGATGAAATGTTGGAACCGTTTCGGGGACGTTGCAATTTTCGGCAATACATCCCTAGTAAACCAGCAAAATATGGCCTCAAAGTGTTTTCATTAGCAGATGCACGTACACCAAAATGTGCTACCTGTCCAAAATGTGCTGTTACTGAATAATTCAACACAAATTATATTTTTTATATTGAGTTTTGCTCCAGTTTTTTTTTTATAAGTAAAAGAGTGTGATTTATATTTTTTATATTGATATTTGTTTAAGTTTATGTGTGTATTTATATTTATAAATATAATGTCGTTTACTTAATTGGTATTTAGAAGCTAATAATATTATTATGTGGTGAAGAAATATGAAAATTGGGGTGTGAGAGAAAGTCTCACGCGCGAGTTCTTGCTATTCATTTTTTCTAGCGAGTTCTCCCGGGTTAATTTATCACTTTTATTTAAGATATTGAGAAATTGATTTTTTTATGGAAGTTCCGAGGAATCTGTGGACTTTAGATGTCAAATTTTATTGGCGTTGGTTTAAATGATTAGTGGTAATTTCAAATTTAAAGTGAACTTGATAATTTTGTAAATATAGTTGCCTGCTGTAAGAGAAAATCTTATCAGTGTTTTACATCGATACATCGATGTTTTTTTTTTTTTTTTTTGTAATATGATGAGTAAAATTTGCGGTGCAAACCAGAAATTCATTTATCTGTAAAGGAAAAACGGAAAACTCAAAAAACTAGGATTCAAGAGGAAAATATCTGGTCACCACACGAAATATTTAGGATTATTCATAGATATGAAAGAGTTAAACTAATGCTAACTAGTAAATATAAAAGAATCATTAAAGTAGAATTAAGTAAATTAGGCAAATAAAAGACCGAATTTTGTGGCGGTGGGGTGGGGAGGAATGTAAATATCCTAATTTGGTTATGTTAGTGTAAAAAATATTTGTCTGTTTGTTATATGACGTCACAGTAGTCTGAGCCAGCTGGATTATGTCTGAAACACACAGTGCACAGCCTACCAAACTGCCTTATTACACATAGAATATAACAGGTACAAGGGGGAGGTAGTTAGACGCTATCAGGATACAACAGGTCGTTTGCAAGAGAGAAGGGGCTGACACTGCTAGGTCATAATCACTGTTGGCCTGACCTAGTTAGACCTCTATATCATATTATTAATTATACCTAAATGTACTTTTTTTTTTTTTTTTGGTATTGTTTCTAACAGTTCATCTTCGCTAAGAATTTTTGTATTTTTATTTGAGTTTGTTAAAATTAACTTGTTTAATGAGTGGTTAATATAGTCTTTTTACTTTCTCTTACTCCTAGTTAAGAAGAAGTATTGTAATCGTGTCAAATTTTTTATAACGAGTTTTCACCGGAAATATCCATTTTGAGGTACACTGAGTCCAAAAAAAAAGTGTTTTTTAGCAAATGGTGTATGTATGTGAACAGCATATCTCAAAAACTAGAAAAATTGTAGAAAGTTCAAACGTGATATTCCGTTTAGGTATCACCATGGGATCTGACAGTACGTTATCAGTCAAAATTCCACAACCCGGAAGTACCACTTTACTAGTTGTTTTTTTTTTCTACTTTTTCGCGATTTTCTTAAAAAACGGCTCCGACGATTTTCTTCAAACTTTGGTATATCAACTACACATACTAACAGCTACAACTTTTATTTGTAACATTTCTCTGGGAAAATTCATTTAAAGGCACTTTCGAGGGGAGGGGTAGGGTTAGGATTTCATCTAATGTGCTTTTTAACTTTATTGGACAATTCGCTCATCTAAATAATGTTAATTAGAATTAAATGTATTGTTGAAATTCCAAGTTTGAAATAAATCGCATAACCGGAAGTGCGTTTACTTTACCACTTTACTAAATGTTTTTTTTTTTCACTTTTTCGCGATTTTTTCAAAAAATGGCTCCGATGATTTTCTTGAAACTTCTTATATAAGCTACGCATACAAAGATCTACAACTTTTATTTAAAACATTTCTCTAGGAACATTCATTTAAGGGCACTTTTAAGGAAGGGGTTCGGGTTATGTTTTTCTTTAAAATGCTATCATAGTTGATTATACAATTCTATCATCCAAACAAAATTAAGTAGAAATAAATAGATGGCCAAAATTCCAAGTTTCAAGAAAATTAGTAAATCGGAAGTGCGCTTTTACTGAACAGTCTTTTTAAGTTTTCGACGAATTTCATTAAATTTGGTACACTAACATTTGTCAATTATAATTTTGAGAACTGGAGTAAGAGAAAGTTGTGTGAGTGTTTCACACCAGATTTTTTTTTATTTTCTCTTACTTCAGGAAAGAGAAAGTTTTACTATTGTGCCAAATTGTAGATAGTGAGTTTTCACCGGTCACTAAAAATGTATGTTTTAGGGCCTCCTGTGTACGAAAAAGTTAGTATAGTTATGCGTAATCTGTGACCTTAGATTTCAATTATACGGGGCTTGGTTCAATGTTACCAGCGCTTTCTGTTGGTTTTTCAATGTAATCACTTCTTTACCTGCCTGGTTGATAGGTTGTTACTAGTCCCCCTACCACTCTATATTTATGGTAGGACAAACGAGCAATATTTGATGTTAAAAGGAATTATTTTTTTTTTTTATTAATATAATAAATTTATTAATTATTTTAACAGAAGTAAGAGAAAGTTGTGTGAGTGTTTAACACCAGATTTTTTTGTATTTTTAATCAAAGTAAAAATAAATTACATATGGAATATTAATTAGTATTTCATTAGGAAATAATTATTTCCTACGAATAAAATATTGACGAACCAAAATCTTAGTTATTTCATACAATTCCTTATTGGAGAGATTAAAAGTAAAAAGTAAATTAAAGTAAAGTAATAGTAATGCCTATTTTTTCAGGCGGGCTTAACGTCCAACTACCAAATTAGGTGTCGTGGACGGGGGCGGAAGCATCTACTTTACTATTAACATTTTTTAAACAAATATAAAATTTAG
>JAAEAF010003033.1:82538-138553 GCA_011037195.1 Triatoma infestans
TGTAATGTTGTGGTGTGATGTTGTGTATTTGTAGTAGCACGAGCGGTGTTGTAACAAAAAAGGGCTTGTATGTTGAAGAAAGAGAATGAAGTATTAGAAATAATCAAGAATCTCACTGTTTTAAAATAGCTATATTCTCTAAGAGAAATTAAGTTACTTTAGATTATCACAACAATATGCTTATAAATTAACTGGAATAAACTGTAATTTATAACAACTCAGAAGCGTCCTCCTTGAATTCTAGAACAAGTCTGTCTTTAAAACAATCTCTTCTCTTTGTTCCTTCAATTCCTCCCCTGTGAGAAGAAGGGATAGTACAATGCCATAATTGTTCTTAAATTTTTCCAGTAACTATTTCCATATACCTGGCTTGTCCTTTTGCAAGGGAATGTCATATATCTAGATATTTTTGATTTATTTATGAATTAATATATTTCTAAATTTCTTGCATCCATCACAGTCTCTAATTAATAATATTAATAATATTAAATTTGGGAATAATGTCTAAAATTAACAATGTTACAGGTGACATGTGATAAACAATGTAACATGTGAATATAAACCTGTTTCAGAAACTAGTAATTCAGTACGTGATTTTTTATCAACATTGTAGTGCTTAAAGAAAAGTTTCTGGGTATTTAGCAATTTGCAAAAAAAGTAATTATCATAGACTCAATAGCTACTAGCTGTAATATAACTCAGTAGCTACTAGTTGTAATAATGTTTTTGATAATCAACACCTGTGAACGATGTGTTAGCTACTGTGGTAATTGTAAAACAACCCAGGTGTATGTGGTAACCTTCGTTTGTACGTGTTGTATTATACTTCGTTTATTTACAGGAATATAAATAAAAATTTAGTGTGATACACTCAAACAACTTTCTCATACTCGAATTTTCCAAATTGTGATTAACAAATTTTATAAGTTAGTCGTTAAAAATATTAATGAAATTCGTCGTTAATATTATGGAGAAAATCGTAAAAAAACCGTTTAGTAAAAAAGCAAAAAATTAGTTGGCTGGGGCCAAAAATAAAACCTTTTTATTTTTAAAAAAGTTTTTTTATTTTTTTTAAAAATAAAAAGTTTCTTCTTTGGCCCCAACCAACTAATTTTTTGCTTGTTTAATTAACAACGGCCAAACAAAAAAATATTGTTGTTTACATTGTTCAGTAAAAAATGTTGAAAATCGGAATTTTGGCAATCTATTTATTTATAATTAATTTTGTTTGGCCTGGTAGAATTGTATAATCAACTGTTATAACACTTTAGAGAAAACATAACCCCTCCACTCCCACAAAAGACCCCTTAAATGACTTTACTGGGAGAAATGTTACAAATAAAAGTTATAGCTCTGTGTACGTGCAGTTGATATGCCATGTTTAAAGAAAATCGTTGGAGCTTTTTCTGAGAAAATTGCAAAAAAGTGAAAATACTATTCAGTTAAGTGGTACTTTCGGTTGAAGAACTTTAACAGATAACGTACTGTCGGATCCCATAGTGATACCCAAACAGAATGTCAAGTTTCAAATTCCTACGATTATTCGTTTTTGAGCTATGCTGTTCACAATATATACACACACACACACACACACACACACAGACAATTTGCTAAAAATCATTTTTTTAGAACTCAAATCGGATAGTTCCGGTGAAAACTCGATATCGAAAATTTGACATAATTACAATACTTCTTACTAGGATTAAGAGAAAGTAAAAAGCGACTGGAATCATAATGTAGTTTCATATGTCCTACGTTCTAATTAAGTTCTTTAAAGGCGACAGTACCCTGATGAAGTCTATTGTAATATGGGCGAGACTACTGACACGTCTTAACCCGAAACCTAAGTGTTTTACCATGCCAGAACTATCTTTTTTCCTACCAGAACTTTTTGGGCAGAAATTGCCTTGAATTCGAAACATATACTGCTATTTTTAAAAATATGAGAACATTTTTCTGTTCTAAGTTAAGAAAACCATTCAGCACGTAATCTATCTTAAAATTAGCAGAGAATTCATATTAAAATACTATGTCTAGAATGGGGTCAATAAAATCATACATCAACGACGGGTCCTCAAATATAAACAAGAAATATGAATTTGTTATTAGTTTGTTTTTTTGTTGTTTTTTTTTTTTTGTGGTAACAAAAAAATATAACAAAAACAACAAGTGATCAGTTTATTGGAATCTGTGATGAGAAATAGCTTGGAACAACTCTAGAACAAGCAACCATCGATCAAATTTGTTATAACAAGTTCTTTATGAAAATTTGTCGTCTAGTGTCATTATTCAAAGTGATAACTGAACTGGAAATGGTTTTAATTAATGAAAACTCATTAACTCTTTATACTTGGATAAGTTTGCTTCTTTCTAATTATCCAATCAGAATGAGATTTTTAGATGAGATTACAATGTTAAAGTGAAAGATACTAATTTTTTTCTTATTAGTTATATAATGAATTGATTATATCTGCTTAAAAATATGTTAGGCAATCTTGTATTTATTTTCAATACACAATAAGTTTCATTTCGGATGAGTGCAGTGGGTTGTCGGAAGTCTAAGATGCTCATTGGGGGTCCGGACAGAGCTTTGAGTAGCGGGATCCGATGTCTTTCACCGACCTCTCTTAGGTATCTGGATGGCTTCCTCACTGGGCATTGTGACTTAAGGAGACATCTCTATACAATGGGACTCATGCCTGACCCCTTTTGTAGAGTTTGTGAGACGGAGGAGGAAACACCCATGCATCTAATGACGGATTGTTTGGGCTGTGAGGAAAGATTAGGTTTAGGACCTTCGGCCGGAATAGGATATCGGTCCGAGGATCTTAAGCTATGTTCTTTTAAGGTTTTGGTCCGATTTGTTCGGTCCGTGGTGAAAATTAGATGGGTAAAACCTGGGCCTGGACTTTTATTCCAGACCAAGTAGTTGTTACTCTTTAGAGGTAGCTATATGGGCCCAGGGAGGCTTTGGATAGCGTAGGGTTTTGCCATCCCCTTCCTTGAATAATAATAATTCCTTGAATAAATAAGTTTCATTTCAAAACAAAACAAGGAATGTGTCTTAAAAAACCATATTATTGGACAAATATAACAATTATCTATATATTTTTAGAGAGGGCGGATCGGTTGGCTAGGGACGGATTCTCCTTGTTTTCCCGAGCCAGCCCTTGCCATCACTAAGAGGTTCTGTGATAGTCAGATTAGATCTTTGTGAGACGAGGATATTGGAGAATTGCTGGGAGGACACGATGGGGTGCCTCCAGGCTAAAAGATTTATCAAAGAGACTATGCAGGGAATTTCATACTGCCTCCTGTCCCTTAGTTGGATAGGACTGAGGACCTTGGTGGGTGTAGTGACTGGACACACAAGGGTGTCTAGTCATTTGCATAATATAGGGAGGACGTCTAGTCCCATATGTCAGAACTGTGATAATGGAGTTAGGGAAACTGACTGTGTATCACTAGTTATGTTAGTGTCCCCGTTTTGCTTGTACCAGATTTCGTGTATTTGGGAGGGCTTCACTCTCGTAAGATTGCCTGGGAGGGTTGGAGCTGTAAAATATTTTCGGATACTGTAGACTAATTGGTAGACTACCAGGGGAGATTTATTAGGGGGATATTTTGGGGGTGAAAATTGGGGTGATAAAGCCGCATAGGCTTAGGTCCCGGGCCAAATTAGGCACCCAGTTTTAATAATAATACAAAGGAATTTGTTGACCGCTGATGAATTATGTTATGAAGAAATTTGGTGAGGATCGGCTTTATCAATCATTTTTTTTTTTTTCTGTAGATGATTTAAGACAAGGCACTAGTAACTTTTAATTTTCCTTTTATATGTTTTTGCGATGTAACAAATGTGTATGTTTAAAAATTTGTTCTCCATATCTTCACGACTTTCTATATATTAAAGCCTTGATAAAGACAGGAAACTTTGTCGAAACGTTGGCATAATTGAATGTTTTTCTCTTGACCGATCCTCACCAAATTTCTTCATAATTTAATAATAATAATAATATATATTTTTAACATCGTCCCCAGGGGCAAAAGTTATATCTCTAGGGTGTATTACAACTGAATCGGGCGATAGTTTGCTCCATTAGCTAGTCGCACTTCGCAGGTTTGCAGGACTTTTTTGTTCTATTTTCTTAATCTTCCAGGCTTGCACCTTAGTTAACCTTGCACGTGTAGTTAGGATTCCAATGGTCCTCTCTTCGGGCTAAGGGATGGAAAGAGGCCTTCTTTCCGCCTATTCACAGGCCACGATTACCTCCAACCTACACAAAATTGACAGTGCCTCAACGCACCGGTGCCAGTTATGCCACGAACCTCTTCAGAAATCAAGCCAACTGTTGGTTTATCTAGCCCTTATCCCGACAATGGCTTTTTCAGCCTGAAGATGTAAGTCCTTGTCTATTGGGAAGTGCGGCATCGAATGACAGAGATGTCAAGAACGGGCGTTGGATTTAAGAAAACAAAACCAAAATACATTACCTACTTAATTAAAAATTTGTTTATACTGGGGTTACTGCCAAGAAAATCTACGCTCAAAGTGTGCTTTGATTTACAATGAAATTTCTGCAAAATTAAATATGCGATTAGAAAAATTATTTCGACAAGCTAAAGTATTAAATTTGAAAAATAAATCATAGCTATTTAAAAAGCAAACAAAAGAATTGTATAGTTTAAAAAAAAAAAAATTATTGAATTGTCAAACAATCGTTTGGGTAGTTAAAAATTACTGTTTTCCTAAGTGGGAAGAGAAAATTCTTACTCTAGAGATTTCTACATAGTTGCAAAAAGTTTCTATTCAATTTTTAATAAAACTTTAAGTGATATCATTATTTGATTCTATTGTTGAATGAAAGCAGTAATTTCAACAATGCTGTTGTCCATCGGCTTATCATCAAAGAACAATACCAAAAAAAAAGAAGCAATTATAATATAAAGCTTGTTAAGTTTCGGATAATGGCCATAATTTTCAGCTTTCTTTATCCTCAATATTCCTTTTTTCTTCTTTTTTTTTTTTATGTTTGACAATTCATTTTATTTACTTAGTGGACAATAGAAACGTTCAAATGATTTAAACGAAATTGATTTCTACTTAACAAACCATTTTTCTTAAATGTATATTTTTTAAACTATTTTAATTGTGTTCCTAAATTAAAGAAACATTGATAAAAAAAAAAAAAACATATATTTCAAAAAAATTTATCAAAATTATGTAAATTTCAGTAATAGAATTGTTTGTAGATAAAGGCTAAAACAATTCGTTGATTGCTCATTTCGTAAATAAAAAAAACTTCTTTCAAATTTATTTGTATGAATTTTTAATCTGATATGTCCCTGATTTTTTTTAAAAAAAAAACACGAATGACTGTAACATATGTACGTTAATGGTTTATAGAGTAGAATTTCAAATGTAAATTTGGACGATAAAGGAAATGGGTCTTGGCATAAGGGTAAATGGATACTCCCTATAAATTAATTCTGATTGTATTTTAATTTTTGTAATTTTTTTTTTTTTTTTTTTTTTGTGCACTGATGAAGAACAAATACAGTATAATGATATAAAAATGATATTACATACCAAAATATTTTTAAATTATTTAAGTATGTAAAATGTGTTTTAAATTTTGACATTGTGGGCTCACCAGTCTTAATAATAATAATAATGATGATAATATGATAGCTAAAAGATAAGATTAGCTCAGTAGTAGCGGACTGGTTTTATAACGCGGTAATCACGGGAAGTGTTCTAGCATTGCTGCCCTGAGAAACTTTGCTGCTCATTGTTAGGTGTTGGGCAGCGTTATCTTTAACGAGAGAATCAAGGCCGGCGCTGCATTTACAAAGCTCCTAGTACTAAAGACTTCCTAGAGAAAATGTTGACGCGCCTTAATAAAAAAAAAAAAAAATGACAGCCAGACATGGTTCCTAACCAAAGCTCAGGAGGATCAAGTCAATATGTGGATAGGAAGAAAGGACATAGTATGCTGAGCGTAAAACTAACTGATCGTGTAAGGAATGATAACGATAAGATTGGTTACAACTGCAGCTATTTTTATAAAAAGATTAAAATGGAAATGGGCTAATTTTCTGTCTGGACGTGAAGATGTGAGAAGGTCAGTCAGAAAACGTGTGTAGACACCGTAGAATAGTAAAAAAAAAAACAAAAAAAATATGAGGGAGACATTTGACAGAATGGGCTGATGAATTAAAGACAAAAGAAGGACCATACTGGTGGAGAATAGCAACAGAAGGCTGAAAGAAATGTGAGATTAAGAACACCGAATTGCAGGTCACACTTCCAACCCGGCGTCTCTCAGAGGGAAGTTATATCTCCTTTGGGAAGACGTATACACTATTAGTTTAGTACGTTTGTTGTGTTGTAAGCACAACTTTTAGTTTTTTATATAATTTTTAAAGGAATTTTAAGTATTTGAATTATGTATTCTTTTATATATTGAAATTTTTGTAGATAATTAATTGTGTATAAATAAAGGTTCACTAAAAATAAAATAAAAAAAAATTGTATTTATATTTGATGGAAATGTAAATTATAAAGTAAGACGCATAAAATACGCAAAAATGAATTTTGCAAAAAAAAAAATTGCTAAAGCTCGTAGTAACTCATTCAATAAATACGCATTTCTTTTTACTAATTTTCTCAAACTCTTGAATTTGAGCAATGTATTTAATCGTAGGATTTATGATATACATTTATATATACAGGGAGTCCCAAGGTTTATGGATAACGACTTTTTCTCGGAAACTATGATAGCTAGAAAAAAACTAAAAAATATGTGTCCCCGTAGTATTTTGTTAGAAAACCAAATTTAATTTGCAACAAATTTAATTTGCAAATTTGTTTTGGTGCTTCCAGAAGCGAGATACAGGCACCAACTTCATTTTTTCAAATGGGGAGGTGTGGTTTTTATTTAAGAAATAGATTCCTCTATTTTTTGTAAGAAAAATTTACTTGAACGGTTTTTTTCTGTGAGTGATATTTTAAAAGTTATGAATGAAAGCATGATTCTTATAAGAAATTTCAAAATGATATTATAACGGTTTTTTGATTGAATAAGAAGAAAAGTACTATTTTATTATAAATTTTACTCCTCATTAATTTACAGATATTGCTCGAACTGGCCTCCACCATTAGAGATGTATTTCATTGGTCGTAAGGTACAATTGGCAGGAAAAAACATGTGTATGCATCGTTATCCATACCTTGGGACACCCTGTATATACAGGGTGTCCATTTAAACAGGCCACTTTTGAAATAACTCTTAAACGAAGAAAGATATCAAAAAAGTGAACATAACGTTTGTTGAAGTATTTGCGCTCTAGTTATTATGTTGTTAATGTTATTTAATTTTATTGCCACCTTACGCCTTAAATTGGTGATTGAATGTGGCAATTTCCTTTGGACGCCCACTTTTTAACTACGGTATTGAAAACTATTAAAATAATGAAGAATATTGCCGTTAATTTCACTTCAATATTTCAAACCGTTGCAGAGATATTCAACCATAGAGATTAAATTTTCGTCGTTTTTTTTTTCCTTACTTCTCTGTTTCATAAACTAAAATTAAAAGCGGATTTTCTTATTAATTTCTAATAAATAGGAGAGATATTCTAATAAATAAGAGATATCTCCAAGGAACAAATTCAAGAGTGGTTAAATCTGGCGATCTGGAAGGCCAGCTTACCGGTCCCTGTCTACCGTTCCAGTGGCTACTGAACAACTCATTCACTTTTCTCCTCGCCAGATCGCCAGATTTAACCCCTCTTGAATGTTTTTGTGTTGATATCTCAAAGGAAAAATTTAAGTCAAGGAACCAACAACTCCCGAAGCAGTTGGAGAATACTTAATCCAAACCTGCTTAACAATTCCGGCAGACATGATACGGTTAGCAACTTCATCTGTTGGGCAGCAACTGCGCGCCGGTTAAGTCCAGGAGGTCATTTTGAATAAATAGGAAATATTTTTTCATAGATTTTTGTAAATAAACTGGAATATTGTTTTGTTTTAATGATGTTTGACCTGATTTTTAAGTCCCTTATGGTTCTAAAATGGGTTTTAAGGGTTGTCAGCATTTGAACTCTCTTATTTATTAGAAATTAATAAGAAAATCCCCTTTTAATTTTAGTTTATGAAACAAAGAAATGGGAAAAAAGAAACGATGGAAATTTAATCTTTATGATTGAATATCTCGGCAATGGTTTGAAATATTGAAGTGAAATTAACGGCATTATTCTTCATTTTTTTAATAGTTTTCAATACAGTAGTTAAAAGTGGGGGACAAATGGCAATCACAACATTCAATCACCGATTTCAGGTGTAAGGCGGCAATAAAATCAAATAACATTAACACCATCATAAACTAGAGCGCATATACTTCAACAAACTTATCTTCACTTTTTTGATATCTTTCTTCGTTTAAGAGTTATTTCAAAAGTGACCTGTTTAAATGGGACACCCTGTATATGAAATGAGTAAAAAATTCTTAATGATATCATTTCAACCTTTACAAATAAGGTACAGATTGCAACTAAGTGAACAACGATATATATATACCTTTGTATTCCTTGATTAATATTTGTACAAAGATTAGACTGTTTATATCGTTATCTAGTTAGTTGCACTCTATACCTTATTATTATAGGTTTAAATGATGTCATTATGAAAGTTTTATTCATTTCATTAACTTGGCGTGGTGGGTGACAAAGAAAATTCGTAATAGCAATTCAGTTTCTCATATTTTTGAAACACTTCGTCTACAGAATATTAGTTGTATCATTAAGAGTTCTAACGAACTTTGTTTCAGGGACCACCCCATAATGCAGTTTGAACAGTAATCCGATTAAAGCTGTAGCCAGGATCAAAAGAAACCCTCTTAAGAAACCAAACAAAAGTCATATCTCGCGAGATGTTTATGTTAGTTAGACGTATTTCGAGACGAGAAACTGATTAAAAGCAATATCAGAGGTTAAGTGCTTATCAGAAAACCATAGGTCAGACACTTACAACTATTCTAAAACAAATTATACAGGAAGATCTATAGCTTTATTACAGCGTTACACAAACCACCTTCAGGGACAAATTTTTCTTTACTATAGATACCAAAAATTAAACCGCAAAAATGATAGGGTATATTCCACACAGCTCGTAGACACACAGAAAGTGAGTGGTATAGAGTTGGACAAGGTTATTATACAAATTCCGTTATGGTTTTTGGGGAATAAGCTATCAGGGGCAAAAGAAATCCATTTTTGTGGGCAATAAAAAAACGGGTTGAACAAGTGTTGAAATTGGCGGAACAATTATCAAGAGAATAAATTTTAGAACTCGTTGTAATACGGCTATATTACAACCTTTTTTTCAAATACTCCTTGTGTGTTTCTACAAGAAGCAGCATGCCAAGAATTGCCTAAAATTGTATGTTTCTGAGTTTTATTAGTGCTGCAGATTGCCCATCAGAAAGCTCAGACCATAACCCGCCAGGACCAGACGATATGGTCACATCTTGAGATAATGGCTTCTTTTTTTTTAGTTCTCGAAAACGGTTATAACAATTTTCTTTTAAACTTGGAATACTAACTTCACAGTTATTGACATAATATTTTTATTTGTAATATTTTTTTCAAAAGATAAGCTTTTTTAGACGACAGTTCTGTGGAATTTGACGTATTAAAAAATTGAAAATGTTATATGCTGTTGGTTGAATGTTATTGACGTGCGGTTGAATATTATTCACTTCTACTACATGCATTGGTAAAATACTCTTGTCTCTTCTCCGTCTCTATATTTATGTTAGACTAAATGAATCAAATTTGAATTTAAAATGAAATTTATCATTTTATAATATATAGTTGTATTATTAACAGAATTCATGAAACACAAGTTTTTCACACCAGATTTGTTTTATACATCCTTTTTCTCTTTTACGATGAATTTAAGTTTATTTTATTAAGAGTTATTTCAAAAGTGACCTGTTTAAATAGGACACCCTGTATATGAAATGAGTAAAAAATACTTAATTATATCATTTCATCCTTTACAAATAAGGTACGGATTGCAACTAAGTGAACAACGAACTCAAATTGCGATGGGGCCAGATATTCGAAATTGAATTTTAATCGTAAAAACATGTTGTGGGGGAGGGGGGTCCCCTGAATACGAAAAAAAAATGTTTTTGCGAATACTCTTATCTGTAATGGTATGTGTACTTTAAATGCCATTGAAAATGACCTAAATTTATTGGAAAGGATATTAATATGTGACAAATCATGGTTTTTTTACTTATGATGCTGAAACGAAGCGCCAGTCTATGCACTGGAAGAGCCCAACTTCACCGAGAACCAAAAAAGGCCGAATGAGCAAATCAAAATTCAAAGCAATGATGATTGTTTTTTTCGATATTCATGGGATTGTGTACCTTCACTGGGTTCCTAAAGATCAAACTCTTAATCAACATTACTACCTACACGTTCTTGCTGAATGTGGGAAATGACCCAAACTTATTGGAAATGATAATAACATGTGATGAATCGTGGTTTTTTACTTATGATCCCGAAACGAAGCGCCAATCCATGCACTGGAAGAGCCCAACTTCACCGAGAACCAAAAAAGGTCGAATGAGCAAATCAAAATTCAAAGCAATGATGATTGTTTTTTTTTTTCGATATTCATGGGATTGTGTACCTTCACTGGGTTCCTAAAGGTCAAACTCTTAATCAACATTACTACCTACACGTTCTTGCTGAATGTGGGAAATGACCCAAATTTATTGGAAATGATAATACCATGTGATGAATCGTGTTTTTTTTTTTACTTATGATCCCGAAACGAAGCGCCAATCCCTGCACTGGAAGAGCCCAACTTCACCGAGAGCCAGAAAAGGTAGAATGAGCAAATCAAAATTCAAAGCAATGATGATTGTTTTTGTTGTGGTGGTTGGTTCCGCAGAGCTGGAAAGCATCAGAGACATTTTCCGTGGTAGCCTGCTTCATTTTGTGGTCATCGACCGGTTTCGGGCGTTCGCCCATCTTCAGGATGCGTTTTTCAGACAGTGTGCCAACACAGACTCGTACAGAGTGTGAAACTAAGTCTCTGTACGAGTCTGTGTTGGCACACTGTCTGAAAACGCATCCTGAAGATGGGCGAACGCCCGAAACCGGTCGATGAGCACAAAATGAAGCAGGCTACCACGGAAAATGTCTCTGATGATTGTTTTTTTCGATATTCATGGGATTGTGTACCTTCACTGGGTTCCTGAAGGTCAAACTATTAATCAACATTACTGCCTTCACGTTCTTGCTGAACTCCGTGAAAGAATAAGGAAAAAAACGACTCGATTTGTGGAAAGACAAGTCATGGGTTCTCCACCAACACAATGCGCCGGCTTATTCCGCATTGTCTGTCAAGAGGTTTCTAGCCAAGTACAGCATCCCAGTGTTAGACCATCCGCCTTATTCGCTGGATCCTGCACCGTGCGACTTCTGTCTGTTTCCTAAGGTGAAATCTGCATTAAAAGGGACAAGATTTGAGTCTGTTGAAGCTGTGAAAGAGAGAAAGCTGCACACGTCCTTAAGGAGCTGGCAGAAGAAGACTTCCAGCACTGTTTCAAACAATGGAAGATTCGCATGGAGCGTTGTGGGATAGAGGAGGGGTGTATATTGAAGGTTATTACTTACTTACTTAGTCCTTTTTAACCTCATCTACCTTGCGGTGTAGAGGTCGGATTGGACTTGGCGAGGAAATGGAACAATAAAGTATGGAACTTGGAACGTGAGAGGTATAGCGGGGAAGGAGGTAGAACTTGTTGAGGAAATGAAGAGAGCATCTGTCCAGGTGTTGGCAATTACTGAAACAAAGAAGAAAGGCACGGGCTGTGCGGAAATTGAAGACGGCTTTATTCTCATTCACTCGGGGGTCCCAGCAAGCACTAGAGCCAAGGCGGGAGTGGCGTTCCTGATACATAAGGATGCCACAGGACAGATCGAGAAATGGAAGTATTGAAGGTTATAATAAGTAAATATGTATGAAATCAAAATAAAATGTTTTACAGCGTCAGACACGTTATTTAATAGCCACACCTCGTATGTGTTTTAACAGAATATCTCAAAAATGAAAAGTTCTAGCAAACTCGAGCTTGATATTCCATTTAGACATTACCACCGCATCAGTCACGAAGATTTCGGGTAAAAATTCAACAACCGGAAGTGCGACTTTACTAAAGTTTTTTTTTAATAATTTTTTGGAAAACTGCTTCAACGATTTTCTCTAAACTTCATATACTATCTACACACATAAATACCTATTATTACTTTTATATACAACATTTCCCCGGTAAAAATTGTTTTTTTTTGCGGATTTCCGGGGGGGAAAATTATCGTTATTCTTTCTTTTTAAAGTAAAACTTCAGTATAATATATGGTTTTATCACCTACAGAGGGTAAAGCTAGAAGAGATGACGCACAT
Organism: Triatoma infestans; assembly: GCA_011037195.1. NCBI lineage: Eukaryota > Metazoa > Arthropoda > Insecta > Hemiptera > Reduviidae > Triatoma > Triatoma infestans. Next base: position 95,029 of record JAAEAF010003033.1, read on the forward strand.
TTCAAAGCTATGTACATATTAAAGAGGTAATGCTTATAAAACATATGTCAATTACTATGTTAATTAAAATGTTATTTTTCAAAATAGAGACATTCTCATTTATTCCAGAAAAAAAATGCAAATACAGTACATTTGGCCGTCTCTCCTACTATGGTAGGATAGATGACGCACCATATACAGGAGACCTCTCTTCTGTGAAGGTAAGATGCCTGATCAACATGAAACTTGGTAAACACTATGTCTACGAGTCCAACTTTAACGACAGCAGGAATTCTTTCAGTTGCAACTATATTATAGTATATAAAAAAGAAAAAAAAACTAACTAACACAGAGACTTCACTAATTAAACATTGCAGACTTACAAACCACAATTTTGACTTCAATAATGCAATGATAATAGATAGAGAAAAAAACACAATAAAAAGAAAAACACTAGAAGCAATTAATATAGCCTTAAACTTAGATAAAATAGTAAATGATACAAAAGAGTGCACACAAATAAAAATTTACACCAACATCATTAATAATCTTAAACAATACTTAACGAAAAAATAGCATCAGTAACCTAAAAAATTATAACCTCCTCAAATATATATATATACTAACTAACTCATACAATCATAATGTTTAAAAATTGAATTATATTAAATTATAGCAACAAAAATAAAAGAAATAAAAAATTCAATAGTTAAAAATAAATAAATAAATATAATTAAATAAAATAAAAATTTAAACAAATAATTAAACATATGAAACTTATCACGTGATTAACACATCATCAAAAATAATTTCTTATAGGATCAGTCTACCATGAACAGCCAAATATGCTGGGTGACTCAAATATAATCTGTAAGTATCCAAAAGCCACACAATTAATTAAAATATTAAATTAGGTGAAATTAAAGTATACAATTTAAATAAACTCAATAAATATAATTTGCATAATTTTCAGACCTAAAGCAGTATAAACAATAGAAACATGATCACAGTTTATAAAACCTCGTGTTCTAATAAAGTAGAAGTATAATTAAGGCTGAGAAAAAGCAATTTTATTTAGTTGGACTAACTTATATAAAATAAAAGAAGGACATGTAACATACACAATGTTATTAAACTAAAATGAAAAACTATATTCTCAACGAAGCCTTAAAAATGGAAAATAAAATATTCACCTAAGTAATGTAACAGTAAAAAAAAGTTAGTAATTTATGGACAAATAGCAATATTATTAATATATACAAATTTAAAATAACAAATGCAAAATATAATGTAAAAAATTATCTGTAATTCTAGTATCCCTCTGAGGACAGCACGTAATGTGCAGAAACGGAAGGGAGTGTTACAAATATTGTAACACTTATATAAAAAAAAAAAATAATTTGGCTGTAATAAAAGGTTCATTCAAAATCATTCCAAATAAAGAAGAATATTTAAAAAACAGCCGTACATAAACCAGAAGAATAGAAAAAAAAATTTACTAATTGCGTTATGAAAATGCAGGTATTCACCAGATATAGCTGATGCGTATAAATGTTCGTAGAACACAGAAGAACATACAAAATAACTGAAGAAATTTGCAATACGTTCGGTTCTGGTCTCTCTACTCCTGGACTAACTTCCATATGGTGTCAAACAAGAGAAACAAAGCCTGCGACTTCTCCCCTACCCCCGTCATCACTCCTAGCTTTACCCTAATATTAATTCACATTACATATTGCTTTTATTTAAAACTTTTATCAGAAAAAAAAAATTATTTTGGCTAATTGTGCGGAAAATTGTGCCTTTAAAAGTGTTTTTTAGGTCCCCTTTATTCGGCCATCACTTCTTCACATGCCAAGATTAAGTACCTGGCACTTATCTCCAAATTTATTAAGACAAATACAAATTTGAGTTTAAAAAAAAAAATTTGTTATTCTATATATATAGGGTGACCAGAGTTATATGCTCCACCCACTTTTTTTTTAAACGGCGGGAAATTTCGAAAAAATAGAAAACACGTATTTAATCATTTTTAGTCTAGTTTATTTTCAGTGATTGATCCATTTTTTTAAACCCCAATATCCCGAGATACAGCATCCAACTTTTTTTTTTCAAATGGAACATTATATTTTTTTTTGCATATTTTTATAGTACTTGAGCCTCTAAAAAAAAAAAAAAAAAATTTAAAATCGGTTAGGTTTTTCAAAAGTTATGGTAATTTAAAATATGAAAAACAAATTTCAGTTTAATGTCAAAATTACCTTATTTTTTTTTAAAGAAGCTGTTCAACTGATTAAGGTTACTGTACACTTTATTTTTTAGATATCCCCACAAAAAATGGACAAAAAATGCACAATTTTATGGACTGATGAATCAAAGTTTACCAACAATGGCCTTCTTAATCGTTGGAACTTTAGAATATGGGCAGAAGAAAATCCACAAGTTACCTTCGCCACACGCCATCAGGTTGTTTTTTCTACAAACGTTTGGTGTGGAGTTTTAGGAAACCAACTAATCGGCCCATACTTCTACAGAGGGAACTTAACTGGTGAAAGGTATCTAACTTTTTTAAGAGACATTTTGCCAGTTCTGCTTGAAGATGTTCCTCTAAAACGTCGGCTAGATATGTGTTTTCAACAAGATGGTTGCCCGGCACATAATGCGGGAGTTGTTCGATGTTACCTGGACAGAAATTTCCACGAAAAGTGGTTAGGAACTCATGGTCCGATCCAATGGCCACCTCGATCTCCGGACTTAACCCCAATGGACTATTTTTTGTGGGGATATCTAAAAAATAAAGTGTACAGTAACCTTAATCCCGTGGCTTAGGTCGAAGATCTGGAACGTCGAATAACTCTAGCCTGCCTAGATGTTGACTTTGCCACCTAAGTGCTGCTACAAACAGAGCGTGGGAGTCCAGAGCTTTGGCTTGCCTATCCGTTGATGGTGCCCAGTTTGAAGAGCTTCTTTAAAGAAAAAATAAGGTGATTTTGACATTAAACTGAAATTTGTTTTTCATATTTTAAATTACCATAACTTTTGAAAAACCTAACCGATTTTAAATTTTTTTTTTTTAATTTTTTTAGAGGCTCAAGTACTATAAAAATATGCAAAAAAAAATATAATGTTCCATTTGAAAAAAAAAAGTTGGATGCTGTATCTCGGGATATTGGGGTATAAAAAAAATGGATCAATCACTGAAAATAAACTAGACTAAAAATGATTAAATACGTGTTTTCTATTTTTTCGAAATTTCCCGCCGTTTAAAAAAAAAGTGGGTGGAGCATATAACTCTGGTCACCCTGTATATAATTGCATTCAAAGGAGATCGAGAATATCGTGTAAGTATTTCATACCAAATATTTTTTAATGAGTCCTTATATAATTTATTTAAATCAACCTTTAAAATGGTATTATAAAGGAGAAATTTTAATAATTATAACATTTTATTAACATCATATAATTGTATGAATGTGTCACATATTTAAAGCATAATATTGTAGGAAAACCCAGTTAGAATATCTGCTTGTCAGTAATCTAAACATCAATAACCCGAGACTAGGCTAGGCAATAGTAGTTGTGCTTGCTTGATGCTAGACAGCAGAATGGATATATAGTGTGCACGTTTAATTACCCCTGAAGTAGAGTAGATGGCCGAGGTGTTTGTGTACACATCTTAAATGATGCTCATACACCTAATATCTTATAGTTCATTATATTATGGAATCAATCCCTTTATCTAGTTACTGATTAACGACTAACGATGAATGTAAGCTTAACACACTGAATATTCTTGGCTATAAATCCATATCTAACATTGATTCAATTGCCAAATATTCTACACACAATTTACAATAGCTTACCAAATTGTAGCCAGCTTTGTATTTGTATTGGTATGATATCCTTGCGTTCGCTATATAATAATAGTAATAATTATAATTATTAATTCAACATTAGTATTAGATAAACAGTTTCTGTTGTTGTATAGATATTTAATGTATATTTAATTAAAATAAAACAAACATTATATAGTTTTCTTTTAATCTAAACAATTTTTTTATTAATATTTATTATTTTTTATTGTCTTTTACTCCTTGAAAGAGGAAGTATTACGATTCGTGCCAGATTATCGAAATTTAGGTTTCACCGCTAAAAAATGTTTTGAAGTCCCCTGAAGATGAAAACAATATTTTTGTAGCAAATGGTGTCTGTGTCAATGGGGTGGGTCTGTGAGTGAGTGTGTGTGTGTGTGTGTGTGTGTGAGCAGGTGTTAACAGAATATCCCATAAACACAGAGTCGAAGGAAGCTCAAACTTGTAGATAACACCACCTCATCAGGCCCGATGTTTCGGGCAAAATCTATCAATCGAAAAATGGCTAGTATTATTAGTAAGCATGCCACTAAGTGGTATACAGATGGGTCTAAGACCCTCGAAGGAACCCGGTCAGGGGTGTTTGGGCCTAGAAGTAAATACTCGGAGCCCATGGGCGAGTTTTCCAGCATCTTCCAGGCGGAAATTCACGCTATTGGAAGGTGCGTTCAGTGAACCTTGACAGGGGATATCGGAATCAGGAGATAGTTATCCTATCCGATAGTCAGGCTGCCACTAAAGCACTGAATTCTTATGTTATCAGTTCTGAAATAATATGGGAATGCCAAGGTAAGCTTAACGACCTAGGCAGAAGAAATAAAGTCACCCTATTCTGGTGTCAGGACATGTCGGCGTGGAAGCTAATGAGATGGCCAACACCCTGGCAAAAGAAGGCGCTGCATCTCCTCTCTTTGGGCCAGAGCCCTCTTGCGGAGTTAGCGACCAAATATTCTTAGAAGAAATCAAGAAGGAGGAGGTGGCGAAAAGAGCTCGACTCTGGAATACCATCCTGGAACTGTGGCAAGCCAAGGTCTGTCTGGGTGGCTATAACCAGGAAAGGTTGAAAGCCTGCATCAGTCTGAGTAAGAACAAGATCCGTATCCTTGCGGGATTCCTTAAGGGGCACTGCAGGACTCAGGGGACACCTGAGGAAGCTCGGCCTAGAAGATGATAGCACATGCAGATTCTGTGGGGAGATGGAGGAAACTCCGATACATTTCCTCACAGACTGTGATGCCGTCATTCAAAGAAGATTTAATAGTCTGGGCTGTTACCAGATAGGTGAGCAGGAAATATTTACCCTAGAACCCTCCAGGATCTTGGGATTCCTTAGGGAGCTCAACCTGGAGAGTGTGCTGTAGATGAGCTAGCTCATCTACGGTACCAGGGGGATCCGATAGATCATTCACAGTACAGAACCTTCAAAAAAAAAAAAAAAAAATCAATCGAAAATGTGATTCTGCTTAATAGATTTTTTTAGGATACGACGATTTTTCTTTAATCTTCGCTGTATCTCACAACAGGATTAGTATCACAGTTGTATAAAACAGTTTTTGGATTGATTATTTGGGGATGTTCTGGGGGGGGGGGGGATATTAAGGTAAAGCTTCCTTATAAAGTACCACTTCAATAGAAGTAGTTCTACCACTTATTTGTTCCCTGATCGGTTGTTTAAACGGAATACGGACTTAATAGACCAGGTTTTTTTTTTTCAGGTTTTCAGGTAATTTGCTGGAAAATAGTTAGAAAGATTTTCTTTCAACTTTTTGCATAGATAGAAACGTATCACTTTTATTTGTAACATTTTTTTCTGTACAGATTTATTTTAGAGAGGTATTTGGGTTCTTCAGTTAGTTTAAATTAAAATTTGCACAAGCTTTCTAAGTTTTGTCACAAAGCGTTCCACATAAAGCCGCTCAGGTATACAGTTAATATCCCCGACATCATTTTCATCGCCAGCCCTAAACATTGTAACGTTGGAATTAAAAAAAAAAAAAAAATATCTTGATTAAATTGTATTAATTAGAGTGAAATAATGTTGTGTGAGTGTTTCACACCAAACTTTTTTCTTTTAGGAAATCATAATCTCACCCTCCGTCAAACCCCTCTTAAATGCATTTTCTTAAAAAAACAAACAAAAAAAACATTCAAATAAATGTGATAGGTCTCTGTATGTATAGTTATTAAATTCACGAAGTTTTTAATTAAACCGTTGGTGATTTCATATAGATAACCGCAGAAAACTGAAAAAAAACTATTCAGTAAAGACAAGATATTCTTAAAACTTACAATTTTGGCAACACATTTAATTCTAGAGAAAAAACACTTTTTTTCAATAATTAAAATAAAATAAGTGTGGCTGCTCAATTATATTGAGTTGCTGAGACACAGGATACCAATCAATTCAGAGAACAATGGTTGAATAGGAATAATGCGTAGGTATTTACTATATACAAATTTATACCGGAACAAATGCAACATCTAATAGAGGACCACAGGAGCTATATATACACAGACTAAAGTTAAATGAATGTGTAAGTCAATTAATCATTGATGGTCATGTCCCATATATGTGGTGGTGGATGATACCAAGAAAATCTAGTATGATTGTCTCAGCAATCTCCCACAGAAAGTCTTGGTCAATTCCCAACCTGTCAAAAAAAATCACTCATGGTCTTAGATATTGCCCCTCTACTCCCAAACCAAAGTCCCATCACTTAGAACTGACGTTCACCAAACCATTCCCGGTATTTTTCCTGCAGGTGAGGGATACATTTTTCGTATATATGTCCCTCTTCCCTGAATCAACTTTCCTTCCCTGTTCTGGATCATTGGATTCAAAGCGAACGGTAGGATCAATGACAAGGGCCTCTTTTACACCGTTCTTGAACGCCACAAGGTCAGCGAAACGTTTAGTACCTGCTGTAGCTAGTCAGTGAACTTCGTCGAAGCTCAAGTATACCCCTTATTGCTTAATATTTACGCTATCCGCTTCTTCACGTTATGGTTGACGGCGGGTGACAAGGGACATGTTGTTGGAACAATTTCCCAATTACATGGGCTGGGGTTTCGTAGTCAGTACCGCATTTGCGTCAGTGTAGTCCAACACCTCCCGTTATTGCCTGACCGCGGACCCCGTGGAACCGCCCGAAGGGGAGCATAGTTAATATTCAGCTTCATCGCATTAGTCCACTCTGATCCAGAGATAATTCTCCTGTTGCATATGAACTGGTTTCCTTTGAGGTTATCCTTGAAATGCATCACATTTACATTTACTCCAATCTTCAAAAGATGTTTCTCGCAAGGATTGCCTTACCTTCTTGATGCTATATGTGTCTTCCATGCTGACAACTTCTAGACCTAGACGTCCAGCACACTCCGATATTTCCGTTTCTTAATGAAAAACTGATTGGAACTTCCCGTCTTCAACTCTATTTAGTCTCTGGGCAATACACCAGTGCTGAAGTGGTGCTTCCCACTGACATCTGAGTAAACCTAAGCCCGGAAAACGTCGGGGGGGCATATAACATGGCAGACGGTAGTGCTTGCTGGGATCTCAATCATAGTCTTCACGCTTCTGCGAATAATGGCGTCTATAATTTCAAGGAGTGTCGGACTGAGTTTAATATTATGTATATGTACTTAACATAGGGAAAGCATAACCTTTCATCCTTCCACAAAACTCCTCCCTTAAGTGAATTTTATCGGAAATATGTTCCAATTTAAATGTTCTAGCATATTATATGTGAAGTTAATATTACAACTTTTAAGAAAATCTATCGAACCATATTAGAGAAAACCATAAAAGGTATAAAATTGATTCAGTAAAGAGTGGTACTTCTGATTGACTGGTTTTGTTAAAAAATAATTTTATCAGGTACCCTGATAAATGTTAAACTAAATATCAAATATGAAGTCTTGGGGATTTTCCATTTTTTTTAATTTATACTAATCACACAAAATTTCTAAAAATTACTTTTTTCGAACTCAAGGGACCTGTAATAAGAGAAAGTAAAAAATTTCGTATGAAACAGTCACACAAATTTTCTCTTACTCCAGTTTTAAAAGTTGTGATTGACAAATTTTATAGTTAGTATATAAAAAATTTAACGAAATTCGTCGGTGTTTTTATGGAGAACAAATCATAAAACTTTTTTTTTTTTTTTTTTTTTGGTATACCAGCAATTTTACGCTATAAGTAACAAAGATCACAAAGTCATCATTTAAGCATGCCCGCACTCACTCGCGCACATGCAAACTGCGAGGGGAGAAGCTCCCAGCGGTAACACTCCCTATACGCAAAGCTAATTGCTCTTATCACTTGCGGAGAAAAAATCACGAAGCCATTGGCGTTTTAAACGCCTTGGTGGGTTATCTGGAATAGTGAGGAATGCTAAACGACAGACTAAAGGATTAGAATGGGATTGCATAGATTGATGGAATTTTTTATATCGGGTTCTGGGCAACTAGACTGACAAAAGGAATTTCAATGTCTCTATGGATGGTTGGTTAGGTTGGAAACATAGAAGGGGGCATTTACGATTGTACGAAGGATTTTTGATTGAAGGGATTGTGGTCTATGGAGGTTGGAACGTTTAGTTGAACCCCATACGTCCAGATTGGTTTCAATATAGAGTTATATATCAGACATTTGTTGTCCTATTGTCAAGTAATCTTTTTCAATAGCCGATAGCGTCGGTTAAGTTCAATCCTTTTTAATCGTGTAATGGATTCCAGTTAGTCTCTTGTCTATGAACAACCCAAGGTAGCGGCGACATTAGTGAGTGGGTGGGATAGGAATTGAGTTATAGTAGATTTGGGGGGAGAGTGATGCGTGGAGGGGGGGGGGGTGTAATGTGTTTTTTGGGATTTGGTTTCATTCAGTTTAATTTTCCATTTTTTGAACCACAATTCTAGGGAAATGAGGTGGCTTGTAGATTTCTGTGTGATATTATGGGATCACGATTAGAAGAGAAGAATGACTGTGTCATCTGAATAGGTGAGGAGAATGGTATCTGGATGGGTGGGAATATCCGCTGTATATATGGAGTACAGGATTGGGACAAGGATACTACCTTGCGGAACGCCTGCTTCGGCTTTTCGGATAGGAGAGAGTGATGTACCGATTTGTACTCGAAATTAACGGTCGGTCAAATAGAAGTGTAGGGTAAGATATAAGGTGAAATGGGAGGATGCCCTTAAGTTTCCAGAGCAGTCCCGGGTGCAACACCCGGTCGAAGGCTTATTGCACATCAAGAAAGACACCCGAGCAACACTCTTTCTTCTCATAAAAACTAAAAAAAAAAAAAAACTGTTCAGTAAACACCTACAATTCACAAATTTTTTTTGAAGCTTGGAATTTTGGCGGTCTATTTATTTCCAATAAATATTATTTAGATGATAGAATTTGTAATAAATTGAAATAGCACTTTAGAGAACAACCTCACCCCACCCTTCCACCCAAAAGTGCCCTTAAATGCATTTTACCGGAGAAATGTTTCAAATAAAAATTGTAGTATCTTCTATGTATAGTTGGTATATCAAGTGTAATGAAAATCTTTGTATAGTAAAGAGCCGTTTTTGAGAAAATTGCAAAAAAGTGAAAAAAAAAAAAATTCAACATTCAGTAAAGTGATACTTCCGGTTGATGAATTTTGAAAGATAACGTACTGTTGGATCCCCATGGGTATACCCAAATTCAATATCAAGTTTTAAACTTTCTGTGATTTTTTTCGTTTTTGAACTATGCTGTTCACACATACATACACACAGAACTTTCGCTAAAAACCACTTTTTTTGGACTCAGGGGACCTTAAAACGGATATTTCCGATGAAAACTCGATATGGAAAATTTGACACGATTACAATACTTCCTCTCTTACTAGGTGTAAGAGAAAGTAAACAAGTATTAAAAAAATGAACTTATACGAGTAGACAGAATGCTCCGTTAATATAATATAGACCATTTCGAAAATGGCTGAATAAGCTAAAAAAAATCTATTATATCAGCTTTAGTACAATTCTAGATTTTCATAATTAATATCTTGATCGCAGTATATTAATTATGCTTTAAAAAATTAAATTATATTGTATAAATTTTAGAAATATCAGCAACTTGTAGAGGAGTACTATCATGTCTTGATTAATTAATATTGATTAGCCAGTTTAGAATACGCAGTTTAAACAAAATTGAAATTTATGTTAATTGTAATAAAATAATCAATACTTAACAGGTGAATCATATACTGTAGGCAACTAAAATGTAGTAGAAACTCTTATCATATTTCTTAAATAAATTGTCCTGTTATAGTCATTACAAAACTCGAATATCTCCACACACACACACACACATATAATATTCACAATCAGGCCTATCATTTAGATCTTTTGTGTACCCACTCTTTGGAAATGTTTAAATAATTTATATTACTTTTTGCTTACTATCAGCATTAAAACTAGGATAGTTTGTTATATAGATGAATAAATTCTGAACATTTAATAAGTTTTTTTTTATTTTTTTATGGTACTGTAATATTACTATCAGAAGAGTGTTGTTTTATTTTTATTGTTACTAATTTACTATCATTTCTTATTACTGTATTTATTATAGATACTTTTTTTTTTTTTTTGGTATCTGAGTTAATTTTCCTTAATTATATAAATACATAAAAAGGAATGTTTAGATTTTGTAATTTTTATATCCTAATTTTATTTTCTGTTATAATTTTATATTTATTTGAATAGCGCTAATTCTATCTCTAAAAGAAAACCTGTACATTATTACGTTATAATATAAACAAAAACAAAAAAAAAATCTGGTGTGAAACACTCACACAACTTTCTTTACTCCAGTTTTCAAAATTATAATTGACAAATTTTATAGTTTGTGTACCAAATTTAATGAAATTCGTTGAAAACTGAAAAAAAAAACGGTTGAGTAAAAGCGCACTTCGGGTTTATTAATTTCCTTGAAACTCGGAATTTTAGCCATCTATTTATTTCTAATTAATTTTGTTTGGATGATAGAATTGTATAATCAACTATGATAGCACTTTAGAGAAAAACATAACCCCCCACCCCTAAAAGTGCCCTTAAATGAATTTTCCCAGAGAAATGTGTTTAAATGAAAGTTGTAGATCTTTGTATGTTTCGTTTATATATGAAGTTTCAAGAAAATTGTCAGAGCCTTTTTTGAGAAAATCGCGAAAAAGTAAAAAAAAAAAAAAAAAACATTTAGTAAAGTGGTAAAGTAAACAAACTCACTTTCGGTTATCCGATTTTTTTCAAACTCGGAATTTTAACAACATATTCAATTGTAATTAATATTATTTAGATGACAGAATGGTCTAATAAACTGAAATAGCAATTTACATGAAAACCTAATCCCACCCCTCCATCTTAACTGGCCTTAAATGAATTTAAAAAGGGGCTAATTAAATTTAAAAAGTAAAAAAAATTAGTAAAGTGGTACTTCCGGTTGAGGAATTTTGACAGATTACGTACTGTCAGATCCCATGGTGTTACCTGAACGGAATATCATGTTTCAACTTTCTACGGTTTTTCGTTTTTGAGCTATGCTGTTCACTTACACACACACACACACATAGATCATTTGCTAAAAACCACTTTTTTGGACTCAGCGGACCTCAAAACGGATATTTCCGGTGAAAACTTGATATCGAAAATTTGACACGATTACAATACTTCCTCTTACTAGGAGTAAGAGAAAGTAAAAATATGTGAAGTTTGAGTTTCAAGAAAATTTATCATTCTATATATAATTGTATTAAAATGAGTAAGAGAATGTTGTTTCGTACTAGATTTGTTTCATTGAACCTCAATAAATTAAATTTCATTGGTAAAATTTTTAACTTAATTATTTTCATCAGTCAAGTAGTGACTTTAGTGTTACTGAGGGTATTTGTGCAAGGAAGGGACACGAACTTGGTGAATTTGCTCTGACGATAAATGAAAATCCGAAACCGGTCAGGAACAATATAAACATGCATGCTACGACGGATAAAATACCAGATATTACCCAGCATTGCGGATCTATCCACAGATTTTTTTTTCTTCAGTTTATGCGGTTCTCTTTTTTAATAATTTTTTTTCTATTTTCTCTTTTATTTTTATTTTTTTTAATTTAAGGTGCGTTATTATCTATGGTCATTGGCGCCCGGAGCCTTCTCAGTGCCCTGCCGGCCTCCGGACGGTGTTCTATCGTTACAAACAACACTGTCCATCACCGGACCTCGTGTAGGTTCCGGGGTAGAATAGGCCTACGGTAATAGGCCTTAAATGGGTCAAGCGGGGGAGTCCTTCGGCACTTCTGCTATGGTGGGGCATTGCACTAAAAGTCCTTCCATGGTGGTGACATCCCCTTCTTGTTAAACGATCCCGTTGCTTGCAACGGGGGACCGGTAAACCCGAACGGGTAGCTACGGTCTAGAAAGATCTCCCGAAGTAGGAGGCGACTAAAAGGGAGACCCTGCACTGGACAAGTCGTATATTCTAAATAAGATATACGACTACAATACCTTGTGTGAAAAGTAAAATCTAGTTGTATCACTCTACTTCAACAACTAGAGACATTTTGGCGTAGGCTTGTGGCGAAGCCATAGCCCACCCTGTGGGCTGCAATCAGCCTCTGGCTCTCCAGGTTAGGGATTCCCTCCCCGAACCCATCCTGACCCTTTCCCCTTGCAGGGTTGCCTGCAAGTTACCTAGGTTACTGAAACCCCTGTGCTTGAGGCAATTGACAGGAATCAGTAGATGGACATTAGATCCATCGAGCGTGCGATCAGCCACGCTAGCTCGTTAGAGTTGAAATATTGAACTACGGGCGCAAGCTACTTTCCGAGCCAATTGCTTGCAACGGTCGTAGTGACCGTGGTTTAACCAATATCTCCAATTACCGAGGTCATGAGTTGAGCGGGAGGAGACTCGCATTTGAGAAGCGCATTTGCTGGGTGTGCGCGGTTTACCAGAGCCTGCTAGAGAGTAACTTCTCTAGCTTCTAGTAGTGGAGTGTGATCACGTTGTGGGATCACTCTGCGCGCTGGTTGAGTGTATCTCAACCTGCCCTTAAATGGATCAAGCGGGGGAGTCCTTCGGCACTTCTGCTATGGTGGAGCATTGCACTAAAAGTCCTTCCAAGGTGGTGACATCCCCTTCTTGTTAAACGATCCCGTTGCTTGCAACGGGGGATCGGTAAACCCGAACGGGTAGGTACGGTCTAGGAAGATCGTAATAGGGGCATACGGGAAGAATGTCCATCACCGGACAGAATGAGCTGTAGAGGGTCCTGGGAAGAAAAAAATCTAAGGCCAGCACAGCTGGACTTGAACCCGGGTCTTTCACGTGGGAGTCCAGTACGCTAACCACTTAGCTATTCTCTTCCCTTCTTCTTATTATTATTTTTACTTTTATTTTTCTATTTTTTATTCACAAACATTTTTTTTTATTTTTGAAAATTTACGGCTAAAAATTGAGCAAATTGCTACATATATTTTAGACTTACTCAGATACTAGTTTTGAATCGGTGGCAAACAATAATAAAATTCAAGTACAACAATAATTTTTATTTGTTAAATTAAGCAATTGAAAAAATTTAAAAGTAACTCTATAACAATCGATTCAAATATACCATAAACAGCTATGTAAAATACTAGCAAGATGGTGTGAGATACACTTAAGATGGCTATATGGTTCGTAGGATATTCTCACAACTAACTGTAAGCTCTCAAGCTATGTTGTAGGTTCCATTGTGTTTTGTCCCATTTAAAAGTAAAGGAACATTCTTGTTTCACCGCTAACCTCCACGCTATGTGAATGTAGGGAGACCTTAGCAAAGTGTTTACAGCATACCCCGGGACAAGGGAGAACAGCTCTATGGTAGAATGTTAGCTAAAAAGACACTTTTAAGTTTTACTTGCTGGGAATTTCGTTGTACCCTTATCTTTTCATTGTTCAGATGTATACAGAATTTTAATTATATACAACTCTAAATAATTTCTTTTTATTTTAAATAACAACATATTTTAATGCGTCCATTGTGACATAAGAATTTGTTTTGTGTTTTTTTTTTATTATAATATTTCACAACTTTTGCTTTCTTATCTGAAAATAAAGATAGTTTAAACCATAACAGTTGTTAAATGAAACCAGCTCTATCGAAGTAACAAACTCTTCTCAACTTTAAAATATATCAAAACAGACAGCCGAAAGCATTTCTGGTCTGAAACCCTCACACGTCTTTTTCTTACTCTAATTGATACAAACCTCCATTTCCCCACGTAAGTCTTATTTTTTCAGAAAAATGTTTCAATTAAAAGTGATACGTTTCTATCTATCCAGCAAATACTCCATGTTTAAAAATATGTAATAATATTATGTAGATGGTATATAATGGATGTGTTAGGTAGAGAGAATTTAGGTCTGGTTGATGAATTGAGATGACTTGGTTAAACTGGTTAGAATTAGAATTAGAATGATGCAGGGGGGGGAATTAAAACCCAGGCATCGCAGCCTTCCATTGAGGCTTATTGTGCCAACCCCTCGAAACCTAGTAGTGGAAGCCCTCCTCTTCATGAGGTCCAGAACCTTCCCCCCACCAGTCCTTCTTGGAATACGATTTCTTCCGATCTCAATGTGCCGAAGATCTCGTACCGCAATCTACCTATTGCAACGCAATCAAACATCAGGTGAGAGGCTGTCTCCTCCTCCTCCTCCTCCTCCTCCTGACACAGTCTACACAAGGACTCTATATCCACCAACCCCATCTTGTGCAGATGTTTTTTGAACCTACCATGCCCAGTAAACTGGCCCGTTATCAGAGAAATCTGATACCTGTCTAGTCCCAGGGTGTCTCTGGTCCTTCTTCTACACAGCACATAACCATTTTGCCGTGTTTTGCCTCAGTACTTAGCCTCCAGTGACGATTATGCTCCCTCCGAGCCCATTCTCTCAGAGACGCCTTCGCCATACTTTTGGCTACCCCTAGAGCAGATTCCCCACAGAAGGGAGTATTCGCTCCCTCCCTGGCCAGTTGGTCGGCCATTTCGTTACTGTAATCCCCTTATGCCTCAGCACCCATACTAGCCGAACTTTGTTGTGCCGGAATAATGCCTCCAGGGAGTCTCTACACTCCCTGACCAGGGGCGAGGTGATTCTGAATGCCCCTAGTGCTTTCAGTGCAGCCTGGCTGTCCGAGGATGCATATCTCCTATTCCTAGAGCCCATACGCAGGTTCTACTCAGCACAGATCTTTATTGCATAAACTTCAGCCTGGAAAACTGTAGAGTAACCTCCGAGGGGTCAACTGGTCAACTACATACTAGTTAAACTGGTTAACTATGTATAATAATAAAAAGACACAGTCTGCCTGGACTTTACAATATAGAATGGTTAAAAGGTAGAGTGGTATGAAAATGACACGAAGTGACTGGCGGGATGATGAACTATAGTGAACTATATTGAACTGTATATATCTCTGGAGTGTTCGTCGCTTTATTTATACAGTTTTTCCCACTCCAGTCTAGAGAGAGTGGTTGGGTTTGTTTCTCTTCTCTTTACTCTCTTTGGTTGCTGTTACAGTGGTAAAACCGTATATTATACTGAAGTGGTACTTTAGAGAAGACCATTACGCTATTGTTCTCCTACAATCCCCCCCCCAAAAATCAATTTTCCTAGGAAAAAAAATAGCATACGAAGTTTAAAGAAAATCGTTGGAGCCGTTTTCGAGAAAAATCACAAAAAGTGAAAAAAAAAAAACATTCAGTAAAGTAGCACATGTGGTTGATAAATTTTACACGAAACTTTTTGTGTCTGATGCGGTAATAAAGTCTTTAACCAAACGGAATTACATGTTTTGAGATTCCTACGACTTTTCTTTTTTAAGATACTCTGTTAGCACAACCACACATCTACACACATACGCACACACATTCGCTAAAACCATTTTTTTTTTTTTGTATTTGGCATATCGAGTACTCCACCCTATTGGTCTGATTGTTTTGAATGAATCGCTTTAGGTTTTTAGACTTAATTGTTGAAAGAATTTATTGGCGCTTTTGTGTATTTTTTTTCTTATGAATGGAGAAGGTTAGCATCACGGAGGAATGAATGACTAACTTTTGCCAGTTCTGTGATAAACGTCAATGGTAACATCTCAATGGGGAGTGGAGGAATGAAATCTGTAAGAAAAGGTCCGTTTCACACCAGATTTTTTTTTTTTATATAAAAAACATTTTTATCTAGCTCTAGAATTAATGGGGTGTATAAAAAATAAATAATAGTTTTTCAATACTAAATCAATTTTTTATTAACTTTTATGCATTTTTTATTAATGTTCAAAATATAGCCCACTGTTGTAGGCTATAGCCCACTGTTGTAGGCTATATCTTTCTCCCAGTTGTTAGATCCCGTGCTGTTTTCATTCTTTAGGTTTTTCGAATCAGAAAAACTCCTGCAGTCCAGTTTCAACTTCGGTGGAAGATCGCGACGATCCAACCATTGACTACCTGTCTCAAGATTTTTCCAGTTAATTCAATGTTTATCAGATGTCACTATTCTTTTGTAGAAGTACATGCCAGATTTTTTTTTTAAAAAACAAAAGTTGGCATGTATCCATTCTTCGAGCATGGAGTACGACTTGTTGAGGTACAGATTTATACGGCACTATCCCATTTCTCCTTTTAACATTTCTCTTCTAAATGGAGATGGCGGCTCACGGTATATTTAGAAAAAGCCTTTATTTGCAGCAAGTGTACGAGTAATTGTTGTTGGATTTGGCTCGACAGCTTCCCGTAAAGCCTTACCAACAATAAAGGTCGCCCTGAACTTGTCTTTTTTTTTGAGGTTATATATCCACTATTAAATTTTTGAAACCAACGCCGGACAGTCCGCTGATCAAGGACATCTTCCCCTTCGATTTCGTCTAGAGCACGCGTAGCTTCATCAGCTGATTGACACTGATTTTTCCAATAGTGACTTAAAATTACTAATACGAGGTGTGTTCAAAAAAAAGTAACGGGAATTTTGAAATTTCGCGGGTTATATTAATCCGATTAGTACGATTTTTTCGTTGTTGTGTTGGTATCTACACATTTTGAGCTACATTGGATGTTTAGTCTCTCTTGTAGGCTGTTAAAAGGATAAACGTGTTTTGTTATAGTCGGCGATGTTTCATTTGTATAAATCATTGATCAGAGAATTTGCATTAAATTTTGCTATAAAAATGGAATAAAGTGTAACAAAGTTTTAGAAATGTTAAATATTGCTTTTGGTGAATCTACTATGAGTAAAACAAAGGTTTACGAATGGTATAAGCGTTTTCAAGATGGCCATGTAGACGTTGAATATGACGAGAGTACGGGTCGTCCTAGCACATCAACAACCGATGAAAACGTGGAAAAAGTGAAAGAAATGATTATGAACGATCGCCGATTCACAATTAGAGAAGTTGCTAAAGATGTTGGCATATCAATTGGCTCATGCCATGCAATTTTTTTCATCTGTTTTGGGTATTTCGAAAGTGTTGAATTTCGAACAAAAACAGCGGCGAATAGAAGTTGCTCAGGAATCGCTAAATCAAGTCAACAACCATGCAGAACTATTGAAGCATGTCATAACAGGTGATGAAACATAGGTTTATCGTTATGATATCGAAACTAAGGCTAATCGTCCCAGTGGGAGGCATACTGGATCGCCAAGACCGAAAAAAGCTCGACAAGTTCGGTCAAATGTGAAGTTTATGCTCACTGTGTTCTTCGATTTTAATGGCATAATGGTGTACCATGAGTACTTGCCACAAAGTCAAACGATCAATAAGCAATACTACTTGCAAGTTTAATAGTAGTTGCCGTTTGCGCGAAGCAGTCCGAAGAAAACGCCCGGATTTGTGGCAAAACAATTCATGGCTTTTGCATCACGATAAAGCACCTGTTCACACATAGTTGCTTGTTCGTGAATTTTTGGCAGAAAACAACACTGTAATGATGCCCCAGCCTCTATATTCGCCAGACATGGCCCCATGTTACTTTTTTCTGTTCCCAGAATAAAGAAAACCTTGAAGGGCCGTCGTTTTTCAAGCATAGATGAGATTAAAAGTGCATCGGTGAAAGAGTTCAAAGCTATCCCAAAGATTGAGTTCCACAAGTGTTTTGGGGATTGGAAGAAGCGCTGGTGTATAAGTGTATAATATCTAATGGGGACCATTTTGAAGGGGATAACATTGATGTAGACGAATAAATAAAATTCTTTCCAAAAAAAAATGAAAATTCCCGTTATTTTTTGAACACACTTCGTATATCGTAAGAACAGTAATGGCTTTCTAAAAGAGCTCACAATTGAACCGACTATTTGAAGAGGGCATAACATCTGTAGAGATGTGTAAAGACGAAGAAGGAAATGTGCTTGCAAGCAAACAGGAAATTCTGCAAAGATGGGTTAGATATTTTAAAACATTATTAAATGTGCCAAGAGTGGAAAATGTAGGCCTAGTTTTGGGAAGAGGTGATATGGAGAGAGTTTTGGAGGATACGGACGAACGAAGAGAAGATGGAATAGATGAGGAAGTGCCCCCAGACAGAGAAGACATATCCGAAATAATACACTCCCTTAAAAATAACAAGTCCCCGGGAATGGATGGAATACAGGCAGAGATATTGAAGTTTGGAGGGGATCGTTTGGAGGAACATATTTATAGGATAATATGGGATGTCTGGATGAATGAGAGAATGCCCGATGAATGGTCAGCTGCTTCCATATGCCCAATTTACAAAAAAGGTAATAAAATGGTTTGCGAAAACTACAGAGGAATTTCGCTAGTAAATACAGTCTATAATGTACTAACTATAGCGATAAGTAAGAGACTGCAACCATGGGCGAACAGAATAATAGGGGAATATCAAGCTGGTTTCCGGGAAGACCGATCCACAACAGATCATATTTTCTCCATCAGGCAGGTTTTGGAAAAATCTTATGAATACAACCTGAATTTACATCACTTTTTTATAGATTTCAGTCAAGCCTATGACAGCATAGACAGAGAACAGTTGGCGAATGTTTTGGTAACATTTGGTGTGCCACGAAAGTTAGTTTCTCTTATAAAAATGACCATGAGAGAGACAAAGTGTAAGGTCAAATTGCAGAACACGCTGTCGGAAGAGTTTAAAATAAACAATGGGCTTCGACAAGGTGACCCTCTCTCACCCATGCTTTTCAACTTGGCTCTTGAATACGCCGTGCGATGCATAAAAACAAACCCAGGTGGCCACATTTTTAATAGACTTACTCAGCACATGGCCTATGCTGACGATGTTTTGATAACGGCGCGCACTACTTCGGCTCTCGCAGGAGCACTTCAAGAATTTGAAGAAGCAGCTGCAAAGCTGGGTCTCAGGATAAATGCTGATAAGACAAGGTATATGAGAAGCTCGCGGTAACAAGTAAGAAGACCCGAAAATATTCGTCTTGGGGAACGCGAATTTACGTCGTGCGAGGCGTTTAAATATTTAGGCTCTATGGTCACAGAAAGGAATGAAACATTGGTGGACATAAAAGCGAGACTAGCGGCAGGGAACAGGTGCCTGTTCGCATTGAAGAAAATACTATGTTTCAGAAGCCTTTCTAGAAAAGCGAAGCTTCTCATATATAAGACCCTGATAAGACCGGTAGTGCTATATGGGAGCGAATGCTGGGTTCTAACCCAAGAGAGCAAGACAGCCTTGAGAGTGTGGGAAAGAAAAATACTGAGGAAAATATATGGTCCAGTAAACGTGGGAGGAGGATGGAGAATCCGTACCAACTTGGAACTGCAAACTCTCTATGGGGAAGCAGATATCGTTGCATGTATTAAAAAAGGAAGACTGAGTTGGTTAGGACATGTGGAGAGGATGGTGGAGAACAGGATCCCTAAACGACTTTTATATGGAAGACCCGAAGGCGTCAGAAAAAGAGGTAGGCCAAGAATGAGATGGCTTGATGACGTCGAGGAGGACTTGAGGAAAATGGGTGTGCGAAGGTGGAGATTAAAGGCTCTTGATAGAGTTCAATGGAGAGCCTTGATTGAGGAGGCCCTGGTCCTTTCAGGACTGTAGCGCCGAGGAAAGAAGAAAGAAGAAGATAACATCTGTAGAAAAACTCTACAGAGTATAAAAATTAATAATATAATATTGTGTTTGTAAACATCAGACATATGTGAATGGGTTTTAAAAACACATTGACTTATTTAGCAGAAAAATGGTCTTCTATTTTTTATTATTTTTTTTTTTTATACACCCCCATTATTTTTATTGCAACAAACATTAAACTATATTAATATTATTGTTTACAGTTTGTCTTCACAAGCCAATGTTTATTGTCCTTAAAAGCGTTAGAGTTAATCAAATTTAAGAAGTAACTATTATATAAAAGAAAAATTTCCTATTATTTTAAGGGGTTGAACTGCTGTGCCGTATAAACAACCGTTTATATCCGCCTACAGTTATTAAGAGAGCAACGATAATTACATTAGTGAAATTGTTCGCGATGTTTTCACCATTAAGAGAGAGCCAGCGCCTGGACACTTCAGGCCACGTGTTCACTATTTACTCCTTCTCTTTAAACACACCAAACTGGCTATACTTCATTTAATAAGGAATAACTTCCTTTTCAAAGTAGAAAATTAGGATGAAAACATTATAGTGAATTGTAAAATTCTGGTAAACATTATTTCTCTAATATAGTTATTGGAGAATCCTTCAGGAAATAATTTATTTATTTAATAGAATTTATTTAACAAATTAATTTTCGGAATTGCGACTTTAAAAAATAGGTTTCTAAATGTTTTTTTTTTTTTTTTGGAATTTTCTCGAAACTTTTCCAACGATCTTCTTTTAAACTTGGAATAATGATTGAACAGATATAAACCTTATCATTTTCTACATTTTTCTGGCAAAATTGAATTAAAAGGAGGAATCTACGACTTTGGATTTTAAATATTATTAGTAACATAGTCAAAGTAGAACTGTACTAGAGAAGATCAACATGTTGATAAAATCCGAAAAACAAAAGACATAAAAATAGGAAAGAAACCCGGAGATGCTAGAAGAATTTTCAGATTGAACAATACCAGGTTACAGTAAGTGAAGAATTTTTATAGTTACCTAAGTGCCCACTTTAATGAGAATGGATATCTAAAATCTGATCCAGGAAACTGAAATGCGCTATTAGCACTGAATAAGAGGGAAAGACCAGAATTGATTGAGTAAGATATATCACAAGCCGGCCTAGTCAAGTTAGTAGAAGAGATCCTGGAAGACAGATAGATAGATATACTTTATTCTATCACATATCAAAGGTACAGAACAGTGTCCAAAAAAAAAAAAAAAAAAAATGTTCTAATTATTAACAGAAGCACTCGTTTATGGAATAATAATTTTTATATATTGCAAATATTTTTACTTTCTCTTACTACTAGTAAGAGGAAGTATTGTAATCGTGTCAAATTTTCGATATCGAATTTTCACCGGAAATATCCGTTTTGAGGTCCCCTGAGTCCAAAAAATGGCTTTTAGCAAATGGTCTGTGTGTGTGTGTGTGTCTGTGTGTGTGGTGTGTGTGTGTGTACGTATGTGAACAGCATAGCTCAAGAACGAAAAACCATAGAAAGTTGAAACTTGATATTCCGTTTAGGTATTACCGTGGGATCTGACACTACGTTATCTGTTAAAATTCCTCAACCAGAAGTACCACTTTACTAGTTGGATTTTTTACTTTTTTGCAATTTTTCCAAAAATGGCTCCCACAGTTTTCTTTAAACTTCAAACATCAACCACACATATATAGAGCTACAACTTTTATTTGAAACATTTCTCCGGGAAAATGCACCGAAGGGCACTTTTGGGGGAGGGGTAGGGTTAGGTTTCCATTTAAAGTGCTATTTCAGTTTATTAGACAATTTTGTCATCTAAATAATGTTTAATTAGAATTAATATTTTGTTGAAATTTCCGAGTTTGGAAAAATCGATAACCGAAGTGCGTGTTACTTTACCACGGTACTAAATGATTATTCACTTTTTCGCAATTTTTCGCAAAACTGGCTCCGAACGATTTTTTTTGAAACATCGTATAAAACTAAACATGCAAAGATCTTACAACTTTTTAATTAAAACATTTTCTCTGGAAAGTGTTTTAAGGGCAACTTTAGGAGAGGGGTGGGGTTAGATTTTCATCAAAGTGCTATCACAGTTGATTATACAATTCTATCAGCCAAACATAATTAGTTAGAAATAAATAGATGGCTGAAATTCCGAGTTTCAAGAAAAATTAGTAAACCGGAAGTGCGCTTTTACTGAACAGTTTTTTCAGTTTTCAACGAATTTCATTAAATTTGGTACACAAACTATAAAAATTTGTGAAAACTGGAGTAAGAGAAAGTTATGTGAGTGTTTCACACCAAATTTTTTTTAAGTTCATATTTAAATTTGTTTCTAGATAAGCTCATATGAAAAATAAAGACTCAGGCAAACAATTATAGATTTTAGCGGCCATATATATTGGAGTGGGCTTTTTCCAGTTTTTAATGTGTTCGATGTGCACACACCGCCAATAAATTTATTTTGCCATAGTCCCCCCTTCTACGCCTAAACTTAAGATAAGAAACTTAAGTGGTTTGATTAACTTCTTAGAATGGAAAAAACATCGCTTAACAAAAAGTATCTAAGAGGCAGAAGGAAGCCCTCGTGTTAAATTTGAGGGAGATGTGAAGTTTTTCGAAAGAGAGCCCTTGGATTAGTCCATAGGGAATGAGATGGCTGCAGAAGATCTTCATGGTCCTTGTGTTGTGCAAGGCCTACTCACAACGCATAGGCGGTACAAGAGGGTGTAATGTTTGGCGTGATGATGTGTGTAGGTAGCTTGTGGCGTGAGCGTTTTAGCGAAAAGGGCTTGTAATGTTGAGATAAGGATAGAAGTATTAAGAATATAATCAAGAAAGCACCACTGATTATAAAATAAATATATTTTCTAACTGAATTTAAATAGCTTTATAATATCACAGCGATTAAGTATAAATCAATTAATTAGATTAAATGCCAAACTCTTATGTATTAACTTATAACTTGATACTGGTATAGGATACTGGTCTGATGCTTTCAACTTGGTAGCTAGAACGAGTCTGTCCTAAAATATCTCTTCTCTTTGTTTCTTCAATTCCTCCCCTGTGAGAAGAAGGGGTAATACAATGCCATAATTGTTCTTGTACCGTACCAGTAACTGGACTTGTTATACCTGGCTTGTCCTTTTGCAAGAGTATGTTACATATTTTGATAATTTAAATTTATTTAAAAATTAATATTATTTCAAGTTTCTTGCATCCATCACAAGGGTATGTATAGATTATGACTATGATGATTATACGAAATTCGTTAATTTTATTTTTGTGTTAACTGCAATAAGAGAATGACTTGTAAATGTATCATACTAGTTTTTGTATATATTACGAGAAATTTTTGTAACAAGTTGAAATCAGAAGTGTAAGCTAAATTTTTTGTTTATTTAATACAGCAGCTATATTCGAGTTAACGGTGAGCAGAATAGTGAATGACGTCAGACTGATACAATGTTGTGTGAAACAACGGAGAAGAACTAACCAATCCTTCCGGTCAAAAATTCTTGATGCTCTTACATGTTCATGGTCAGAAGTAAGGGACATTATGAAAAGAATGTTAAAAACATATTTTATCTCATTTTTTTTCTAATAAATGTTCTTAATGCTTAAAAAGAACGCATAAATATTATAAAGTAACTCGCACATTAAGATAAAAATAACAGAATACTGATATAAAAAATAATTAATACATGAAATTGCAATTTTCATTATTTTTGAAAATGTGTTGTTGTGTGAGTGTGAGTTTTAACAGAATATCTTAAAAAAAAAAAAAGAAGGCAGAAGTGAAAAGGAGAAAATCATTAAACAATACAAATTTGTTAAATTAAAAAAGAAACTCTTAACGTGAAAAACTAAAAAAAAAAAAAAAATTGGTGTGAAACACTCACACAACTTTCTCTTACCCAGTTAATCAAATTATAATTGACAAATTTTATAGTTTGTGTACCAAATTAATTCAAATACGACGAAAACTGAAAAAACCGTTCAGTAAAAGCGCACTTCCGGTTAACTAATTTCCTTGAAACTCTGAATTTTGGTCATCTATTTATTTCTAATTAATTTTCTTTGGATGATAGAATTGTATAATCAACTATCATCACACTCAAGAGAAAAACATAACCCCACCCTCCCCTAAGAGTGTCATTAAATGAATTTTCCCCAGAGAAATGTTTTAAATAAAAGTTGTAGCTCTTTGTATGAGTAGTTAATATATCAAGTTTAAAGAAAATCGTCCCAACTATTTTTGTGGAAATCGTGAAAAATTAAAAAAAAATCATTTAGTAAAGTGGTAAAGTAAACGCACTTGCGGTTATCCGATTTTTATCAAACTCGGAATTTCTACAACATATTTAATTCTAATTAACATTATTTAGATGTTAGAATTTTTTAATAAACTGAAATAGCACTTTAGATGAAAACCTAACCCCACCTCTTCCCCACAAGTGCCCTTAAATGAATTTTTCCCGGAGAACTTTTTTCAAATAAAAGTTGTAGCTCCGTGTTGGTAATTGATATTCAAGTTTGAAGAAAATCGTTGGTAGCCATTTTTGAGAAAATTGCAAAAAAGTAAAAAATCCAAATAGTAAAGTGGTACTTCCGGTTCAGGAATTTTGACAGATAACGTAGTGTCAGATCCCATGGTGATACCTAAACGGAATATCAAGTTTCAACTTTCTACGGTTTTTCGTTTTTGAGCTATGCTTTTAACACTCACACACACACACACACACATATACCATTTTCTAAAAAACATTTTTTTTGACTCAGGGGCCCTCAAAACGAATATTTCCGGTGAAAACTCGATATCGAAATTTGACACGATTACAATACTTCCTCTTACTAAGGAGTAAGAGAAAGTAAAAATTATAAAAAGATTATAAGACATAAGCGAACTAAACAAAAATTATTCACCAATTAAATTCCTTAATTAGGAATAAACGATAACTTAATGCTTTTCTTATATAGATTATAAGTTTTTACTTTCTCTTACTCTCCTAGTAAGAGGAAGTATTGTAATCGTGTAAAATTTTCGATATCAAGTTTTCACTGGATATATCCATTTCGTGGCCACCTGAGTCCAAAAAAGTGGTTCTTAGAAAATGGTTGGTATGTATGTGTACAGCTCAAAAACAAAAAAATCACAGATAGATCAAACTTGATATTTCATTTAGCTTTCACCATGGGATTTGACAGTAAGTTATGTAACAAAATTCCTCAACCGGAAGTACCACTTTACTAATTTTTTTTTTTTCTTTCACTTTTTCGCGATTTTCTCAAAAAATGGCTACGACGATTTTCTTCGAACTTCCTATATCAACTATTACACATACAATGATTTATAACTTTTATTTAAAACAATAATAATAATACTTTATTAGGAAAAAATACAAAAAAATAAAGAAATGACAAAGTATTATTAAAAGCATGGCATAAGCCGTCTGCTTGAGTTTACTGCAAATAAAATTTGAAGTTATTATTAACGAATTAATATAGTGCGTAATATAACAGAGCTTGAGAAAAGTAAATATATATATGTAATGTATGTATGTATAATGTAGTACATTAAGAAAATAATAAATATAATACAATAAGCAAAAAGTATATACAGTACGTTAAAAAATGAAAAACCAATTAGTAGGCATTTTCAAAGAAAAACTAAAATAAATACCTATAAAAAATACCAAATCTCTTGATGAAAACAAAATAATAATAAAAACAAACTAAATATAAACTAAAAAAACGTAATAAAGATAAAATACAATGTATAAAATACTTAGGAAAAATTTACATATTACAATAATAAAAAGAAAAATATAGCCAAGGTAACCAGCATAGATATTACTAAGTCGAATCCGCTAACCATTCAAGTCTGATTTGACAGGCATGGCGAGAGTAAGGAATCAGTGGTAAACAAGATATTTGACCGGTTAAAAATTGAATTATCTTCAGCCTGGAGAGAAAGGATTTGCCGAAATGGAGTAGCCGAAGCTCCACCAGGATAGGACATTCCCCAAGGAAATGGTATAAATCCTCGCGAACATCATATCCTCGGGAACATTTTTCAATTATTACCTCTCTATCCACCCATGGCCTAAAATTTAGAAAAAGAAGTTCCCCTCTAATTTTAAAAAACCAGCGGAGATCTTTAAGCTTTAGGATATCAAATAGACTCTCCGTTATAAAATTCGGGTATTCTGCTATTAGCACTCTGTAAAGAAGAAAACGATCAGTAGAAGTAGCCCGTCTTACAGCCTCTTCACGAATGTCCGACTCAATCTGGGATGGAAGCTCGAGGAGTAAAGTACGCCAAGAAGGAAGGCTATCTAATGATGGTGTGACCGTGCAGGAGTGAAGGCGGACTAGCGACACTAAATGTTTAAACCAGAAGATTTTTTTTTTTGTATTATTTGAGTAGCAAGTATTTTAGGTAACCGGTGGTCTTCACTTTTATTTAAAACATTTGTCTAGAAAAATTCATTTATGGACACTTTTGTGGGAGGGGTGGGGTTAGATTTTCCTCTAATGGGCTATTTCAGCTTACTAAACAATTCTGTCATCTAAACAATGTTAATTAGAATTGAATGTGTTGTTGAAATTCCATGTTTGAAAAAAATTGGATGAGTAGAATTGCGTTTTTTATTGATGTATTTTACAATGTTTCAGCTATTTTTCTAAAACAGTTCCAACGATTTACTTTAAACTAGTAATGTGAACTTACACATATAAAGTGCTACAACTTTTATTTAAAACATTTCTCCTGGTAAAGTCATTTAAAGGGGTTTTTGGAATAGGGTTGGAGTTATGTTTTTCTCTAAAGTGTTATCTTAGTGGATTACGAGTATACAATCCAATAATTAGATGGCTAAAATTCCGAGTTTCAAGAAAATTATAGTAAACCAGATGTACGCTTTTACTGACTAGATTTTTTTTCAATTTTCGAAAAATTTCGACGAACTCCGACGAATTTTATTAAATTTGATACATTAACTATAAAATTTCGTCAATTACAATTTTGAAAACTGGAGAAAGAGAAAGTTGTGTGAGTGTTTCACACATGATTTTTTTTTTTTTTTTTTTTTTTTTTTTAGTTATAATCATTCAATACAAAACTGTTCATAATTTGTAAGATTTCTTTTATCAAGCGTTTGAGTCGTAAATTCGGTTAAAACAGGACAGATAGCTAGAAAATGAAATATGTCCTTCCTTAACCTTTATATTACATACAAGGAACAGAGAGTAGCGGGATCCTGGCTCCATAGTTTGTAGTTCAAATTGAGTAGATCACACCTTGCGATCTATAGCATTGTTTAGGTATGAGTTATATCTATTCCTATCGAACAATGGCGTGCTTATAAAGACTGTTTACATAGATTCAGATGGTTAATTTTTTCACTATTCACTACTGTCAAGTTTAAACTATTTAATTTTTTTTTTGTAAACAAGCTATATCATTAATAGGAAAACACAAATGTAACATGATCTGCCAATTCAATCCACTTATTGTAACAAAATATTTTTCATACATTGTATACTATCTCTTTGCTGCCAAACAAGTTCTAAACTTTTTTGATAAATCAAATACCACTCAACTTGTTTCTATTCTATTAAATTTTATATTGAAAACTAACTTTATAGTAATTCAATAATCGTATAAAACTATAATGAGTATGTTGGGATGTTTTTAGGCTAGGTATTTGTATTTATTTATTTTTTTTATTTTTTTTTCTCTGTTCTATATTATCCATTTTCTTCATATAGTAGAAATGTACACCTTGGTCTTATGAAGAAGCAGCTTTTTTTTTAGTACTCTTAAAACATTACATATCTAGAGTTTTATGATCCAAAGTTATGAGCCTTACAGATGACCCATGTGTGTGCCACACAAGACTTTGCAGAGTTCATATCTCAAGAGCACTTTTCCCAACACAGTGTATATCTTTAATATTATTTTATTCTCTCATAGAAGAGCAATACTTCTCTTAAAATGAGAGAAAGAAAAAACACAGACAGTTATGAGATGAAATAAGTTAATAAAAGTAAGATGATACTTCTACCTAATAGAATATTGTTTATTGATTTTTTAATATATTAAGCAATATATAATAAACCCTTTCTCAAACCCCAATAAAATTAGTCGTTCACAGAAAAGTTCTATTACAGAAGAAATTTTGTACCACAAACACGTAATCACCATTAATAATAATGTAAAATTCATTAAAGCGTTGCCTGAACTCATGAAAAATTAAACTAACAACACATTTTACTAGTAATTAACCAAGTTATTATACCAATTAAAATTATATAAAAGTTTGCGTTTTTCACACATCAATTAAGAAAAAAAGATGAAAAAAAAATTGGGCGCCCTTTGACATAAGTTTAAATTGAAAATGTAACTGAGACGCTTCCGAAAACTTCACTAAAATATTTTTTTTTTTTGGAAAAATGATTCAAATAAAAGTGATAAGTTGTTGTTGTGATTGGTTCCGCAGAGCTGGAAAGCATCAGAGACATTTTTCGTGATAGCCTGCTTCATTTTGTGGTTATATCGACCGGTTTCAGGCGTTCGCCCATCTTCAGGATGCGTTTGTCAGACAGGTGTGATAACACAGACTTGCACAGAGCAAATTCAGTTTACTTTGCTCTGTGCTAATTTGCTATGTGCAAATCTGTATTATCACTATGTCTGACAAACGCATCCTGAAGATGGGCGAACGCCTGAAACCGGTCGATGACCACAAAAAAGAAGCAGGCTATCACGGAAAATGTCTCTGATGAAAAGTGATAAGTTTGTAACTAAGTACGCGCATAAAGCGCTACAGGGCTCGAGAATTAAGAAGTGAGTGAGAGTCGGACCGTCTCCCCACTCCAGTAAAGGAGTATGAAAAGCTCGAGTGGCAACTACTGTCGAAGGAGCTCACTAAAACCGTTTGCCGGCAAAATTGTGAACCCAGAAATTTTCCGCTATCCATCATACAAGGCCTTTTCGGCCATGTAATAACTTTCGATGAGTTTCGTATTTCTCTCTTTGCGTATGTATATCTGTATGTTGTATCATCATATACAATTTTCATTTATAAAGGTATACCTTCCTTATTATTTTCATTATCTTTTGATTGGAAAATATATGTATTATCGAACTTGGATGTACAGTTTTCATTGCCTGTTAGACTGTCTGAATGAAGAAAAGTTTGTCTCTACTGCTACGTAGTTACCTTTATCTCTCTCTTTATTTCTTCTGATTTTTAATTAATTTTGTTTTATTTAAATCATTGGCTGAAAAGCCTGGCACCCAACTACTTGAATATCTGAGAAATTTTCAAAATAACCGGAACCTGTTTATAAGTTTTTATGTTTGTTGTAATCATTTAAAGTTTAAAAATTTCTTTTTTTTTTTTAATTTTGAATTCTAATCAATGCTGGTAATGTATATTATTAATATGGAGATGATAAAACTGTACATTATACTTAAATGGTATTTTAAAGGAAATGGGTAACGCTACTGTACCCTCAGAAATCCCCAAAAATCAATTATACCGGGATTTCTTTTCTTTTTTCAAATAATATTTATGGTAGTTCGATGATGGACAGTGTGTTGTCTGTAGCGAGAGAACACTGTCCGGAGGCCGGTAGTGCACTGAGAAGGCTCCGGGCGCCTATGACGATAGATGTTGACCCGCCTTAAATTAAAAAAAAAATATATATATAATTATGGTATCTAGATAGTACGTATATAAAGTTTAATGGAAATCATTGGAGCCGTTTTCTAGAAAATTGATGATTTTAGAGTTGTTTTGAAGTGTCTGATACTTATCAGAGACATTTTCCGTGGTAGCCTGCTTCATTTTATGGTCATCGACCAGTTTCGGGCGTTCACCCACCTTCAGGATGCGTTTTTCAGACAGTGTGACAACATAGACTTGCACAGAGCAAATTTATTTTACACACGTTGAGTTGGGCTGATCACAAAAAGGGTGGTAGGATTTTATACCAAGTGGATTCCCACTGTCTCAAACAAAGTTTGTCGCGTTATTTATATTTCAAGAGTGTGTAAATTAAATTTCTAAAGCTAATGCACTAAATTTCAAGAGAGTGTGTAAACTAAATTGGCTCTGTGCAAGTCTGTGTTGTCACACTAACTGACAAACGCATCCTGAAGATGGGCGAACTCCCGAAAGCGGTCGATGACCACAAAATGAAGCAGGCTACCACGGAAAATGTCTCTGATGCTTTCCAGCTCTGCGGAACCAACCACCACAACAAATGTCTGGTACTTAGATTGAAATTTAAATGACGCGACGACAAACTTTGTTTGAGACAGTGGGAGTCCACTTGATATAAAATCCTACCACCCTTTTTGATGATCAGCCCAACTCAACGTGTGTAAACATCTCAGTTTTTATAAAAATTTGTTAATTAAGTTGTATCGTATGAGCATTTTACACTAGATTTTTTTTTTTTTTTACTCAAGGGACCTCAAAACATATATTAGTGAAAATTCATTTTCAAAAATTATCACAATTATTACTCTTACAAGCAGCAAGAGTAAATAATAAGGAAAATGTAAAACTTTGTGTTAATGCGTGTGGGCTAGATGGTACATACGTACTAGAGCGGGTATTTAAAGGCTGTCTGGAACGGTTACTTCGTTGTTTCCACGGTTACAGCCAAGTTATATATATAAAAAAAAAAGAGTACTACTATACTTGCGTAATGCTGTTGCGGTCTACGGAGAAGGTTAAAACAAAAAAATATGCGAACATACAAAGCCTTTTTAGAGTAATAGCGCAGAATTAAAATTTGTTTTTGTCTTCTGATTATGGTAAATTTAAACCTATTCTTATTTAACATTGTTTAAAAAAAAAAAAAAAAAAATTATTGAAACCCTCAGCACAAAAAAGGAAATATATTTATCTATATAAAAAACCCTGTAGTTTGTACTAGCTTTGGTTATTTTTGTTTATTAATTAATATAAAGTTATTTACATACGTTTAATCACAAAAACTATAACTTCTTGATAATTAAACTTGAAAACAAGGAAATTCATTTAGTATGGCTTTCTGGTCTGAGACAGATGTAATATAATTATTTTTTTTTTCTTTTTTTTTTTTTAATTCCACATTATTTTTGTAATTTATTTGCTCAACTTAATTAATAGAAAAATGGTAATTTCTTTTGAGGTTGCTGTCAAAGCAGTGGCTTTTGCGCAGCAATAATAACTAGAGTACTATATGTGGTAGAATGTTTAGATCTGGCACATTCTGTGGTTCATCCAGTAATTTTCGGCAAAATTTAAAATCTAGTCATCATTTTAGGGAAATACGGTCAGACACCTATAGATGGTCGTTGAAGGATCACAACAGATCGGGTGACCGATTTCTTTGGTTTCCAGTTTTAGGCAATTTTATTTTATTTTTTTTTTTACAGCTACGGAGGGAGCTAAGGGATAACTTATTACAAGTTATCGGGAGTTACCGTGAGCTCTATTCAAAGACATTTGCGAGAAGTAGGTTTGATGACTAGGAGACCAGCATCAGGGTCAGTCATCGTGTAAGTAGGATCCAATCGGCTTCTCAATTGGACTGTAAAGCAATTCGTGTGTCGAGAATACAGGGAGAGCGCTTCATTCAATGTACTAACTAGCGGAATTGCCGATTTTCAACGACAATCAATTATGGTATAGAGGTGGGATAAGTTTGGAGGCCCGCACTGAGTTAATTGTTGCTGAAAATGGAGCAGTGACCTCTGCTAGGTATGTTGAAGAAGTTCTTTTAGTGGTAGTCATACAATTTGCTCCATTTATTTGGGACAATTTCAAGCTAATGCATGATATCGCCAGACTACACACAGATATAATCTCGCTGCACATTCTCCAGAACCTATATGGCACATATTCACGAGGCGTGTTAGAGTCACAAGAAGAATGGGATGCCGTTCGACTAGAGACCATTCAAAACCTGATTCCCGCCAATATGCTCCGGTCTCAAATCGATGCCCCGTCATATCAGGGCCCTTAGTAATGCCCGCAAAGGCAAAGGTTTTCAAAATTTAAGACAATTTTTTTTAATTTTTACGTTCTTTTTTATTTATTTATTTTTTTTTTTTTTTACATCAAAGTTTAGTGTTAAATCAAGATTTAGTTAAAAAATTAACATTATAAAATATTATTTAGCTAGCGAATTGTTGCAATACATATTATTTATTAATAATAAAACCTACCGCATCCCTATGAAATTAAGTTACTGTACTTAATATCATATTTTACTTCTTCCATTAGAAATTAACGAAGAAGTGTCCCAATTTTTGTTTTATACTATGTTCAAAAAGATTAAATTATAATTTATAATTAAATAAATTCATAATTGCATTTACAAAATTGATTAAAATCTATCCCCGCTTGGAGAAATATTTATACAAGGTACTTTGTTTCATAAAAAAAATATTGCTAACTAATTTACAATTTTTTTAAAATTATAAAGTAAAAAATTGGTTAACTTTAAAGTTAAAACAGTTACTATATACTACGTATTTGCATAAACAATATCAAGAGAAAACAAAGTTGCTTCAGTGTTTTTTTTTTCCAATGACAATTATAATATCAAAGATTCCTTGTTCTCAAATGAAATTAGAAACGTTAAAAGTTCCCCATAACTATATTCGCATATCTCTTGACGTCTACTCCTTATTTACAAATTAAGGAGGAAAAAACGACACAATAGCTGTAATAAAAAATAATTTCCATTTATTAGATAATAAAACAAAAATTCCCATGAACACCTTCATCACATTACTCACACACTGTAGTAACTCAGGATACTATCAATTTTATAAACAGATTTTTGGAACAGCAGTGGGTAGTAGCTTAGGATCAATTCTTACTGATATTATCATGAACGAGTTAATAGAAAAATCCATTCCGAAACTTCCTTTAAAATTGCCCTTCTTTTACAGATATGTAGATGACTGCCTAACAGCAATGCTATCTGACCAAGTGCACACAATTTTTGGCGTATTTAATTCATTCCATCCTCGTCTACATTTTACTTACAGCAATACTATTAACTTTCTCGACTTAACCATTATACGCGACGTTAACAATACACTGATAGCTAACTGGCACTCAAAAAACATACGATCCGACCGTTACCTTCATTTCAAATCCCAACACCCATATTCCCAAAAAATCAATTTTCTTAAAGCTTTTTCCAGACGCGTCTTTTCCCATAGTCATCACAAATTTCATCAGGACAATAAAAAAAGACTTTCTATAATTCTCTCTAACAATGGCTATCCTCAACACCTTATACCATAATGAAATACTGTCATCCTCACTCACCAAAACAGACATTACGATAAGATCTTAACCCATTCTCCACACATATTTCTGTTGACCAACCTCTTAAATACATTTCCTTTACATACATTAACAAAGGAAGTGTAAACTTAAAGATCCTACAACCAACAAATTACAATGTGACCTCGTTTACAAGAGAGACTGTACACAATGTCCAGCTGTTTATGTTGGTCAAACTACACAATATTTGAAAAACAGAATATACCAAGATGAATACTACTGCAGATATGAAAATGACAAAGACAACATTACTGCACTGACGAAACATTTTTGGGGGGGAAAAAAATCATAAATTGGATTTTTCTAAAATAAAAATATTGGCAAAAGAAACTAACAGGAAAAAAAGAAAAGAAATATATTAGAAATGATATATATCAAAAGAAAGAAATTTTCTGTTAATTTTAGTAATGATACCAATAATTTGTCCACGCTGTATAATGGTTTTTTCAAAACATGACCTTTTAGAATCCCTTATCACCTACCGCATCCCTAAAAATTTCC
This sequence comes from Triatoma infestans, assembly GCA_011037195.1. NCBI lineage: Eukaryota > Metazoa > Arthropoda > Insecta > Hemiptera > Reduviidae > Triatoma > Triatoma infestans. Next base: position 128,886 of record JAAEAF010003033.1, read on the forward strand.
TCAAATCCTTTTCACTTCTTTGCCTATTCAACCCATTTTCATTTCTCTAGATGATTTAATATAAGGAAGTAATAACTTTTAATTTTTTTATTTATATTTATGTGACGTAAATAATGAGTAAGTTTCAAAGTTCTACAAAAATTTTCAACCCTGTTTCAAAAGCGATTCGCTATCATTGTCTTAATAAAGAGTGCAAAATCATATACTAGCACATTGCAAATTCAGCGCCTACACTGCTGATTTATATGAAAGTGGTTTTAGTGCGATAGTGTGGTAATGAGATAGACTTGCCTTGGAAATCAACTTTTTCCATAAATATGATGTCAGCAGTAGTATATGGTATGTAATTGTATCTCGTTCGGGATGCTGGAAATGTTAATTATCATTATATTTCATTTCGAATTCAAATGAATTATCAAAGTATAAGTTGGATTTAGTTACTGTACTTAATATCATATTTAATAATCTGTACCGTGACTTTTAGCTTAAAGAAGTTAGTTAAAGTAAAGTTTTGAAGCAAATGAAATTAATTACATTTTAGTCTAACACATTTCATTGTTTATAAGTGAGTCATTCGGTACGTTGTACTGTACTTGCGGAACTTTAGTTACTTCTCTGTGATTTCTCCTTCCTAAAGCAACCACATTAGAACGTTATTATTAATGTTTACATCCACTTTTATTACTTTTACTAAGAAATTGAACGAATTAAAATTTATTTCAGCAATGTTTTAATCAGTTTTGAAGTAGCTTTGCTTAACTGAGTGCTCAAATTATGTCACTTAACATTAGTTTCATGACCCTTTTTAGTTGCATGCAAGAATTTTTAATGTGTTCATCATTTCTTAAAGAATTTGGAACAATTATTTCCCAGTGCAGTTAATTTTTACATGTTTAGAAAATATTTTAATCTTGAATGAAAAGCTCTTTGTTTTACTTAATTCATTTTAACTTAAAACAATTTGATTTTGAAAATATTTGGAAAAGAATTCTTCTTTATTATGGTCATTTTATTCGGAAAACAGTTTTTTATTTTTAAACAACGTTTTATATTATTGATTCTTTGGTCATTATTCTTCTTCCAGCCCCCCCAAAAAAAGGTCAGAGATTACCTAACAAAAAATACGTGTAGGTGATACAACGTCTTTGAGACACGGACAATGAGGCAAGTGCTCACCTGTCATTTCAGCTTTACCACAATGTGTACACATTGAACTATTGACAATCCTGATACAATGTAGATGCTTCATCAGGGAATTATGGCCAGTCATTAATCGGAAGCAAGCGACAGCGACTGAAAGAGGAGAGGTAGGAATTCTGCTACCCTTTAAAATTAATTGTTTCTGTTTAGTAAATACAGGAAAAAATATATATATTGAGGTAAGATACCTCTGGTGGGCATTGTTTAATAAAAGCAGCATAATGGTTGAGAAAATGGGTAGCTAAAATATTAAACATTTTACTGAAAAAAATGAATATATAAACTTAATTTAAAAATAGGTAGCAAATATTATTTATTATCACTTTCAATAAGCCAGAAGAATGGCGCTTAGCTTGAAACGCAGAGTCCTTGTTGCTTTGGTGTTAAAAGACCCATGTGTCATTAGTCCAAAGGGGAAAAGGGGAGAGGAAAATAGGAATAAGGAAATAATTCTTATGCGCTTCTAACTTTTAAAGTCTTCACCAATACACTGTTACTTGGCTGATGATTGTAGATTTTTAGGGCTCCTAGTAGCTGCCCGGCAGGAAACCGGAAGTAACAATCATGTGATTTCACAATAAACCTTTGCAGGCCCGAGAGAACTCGCGCCGCTTAATCAACGCAAGTACCATTTATTAACACTACCCAGGAAAACCAGAAGTAACAAACTTGGGTTATCACAATTAAGGGCAATCAAACTGGCATGAATTGTGTAGACAGATTTACTTCTGCATTACAATTTAGTCCCACTGGTGTTAGATACCGACTTACTCCTTCCAGCTTAAAATGGCGACTGACTGAGTTAGGACATTGGTTACCCCCTCTCTACACTTAGAACACAACTTAACAGATTAGTAACATATTATCAACTTAGTACAATACCCCTCCAAAATAAAATTATTACGCGCCGTTGGCGGCAAATTTAAATTTATATTAAATACCGAACAGTTCCCATTTCGGCCCTTCTCCCATTAATTTATATCTATTTATTCCCATATATCATTAAATTTGGTTTCCATCAAGGCCTTTCTTAAAGGTATGGGTAGGTCAGGTTGTTCCTTTTTGAATCCTCTTTGGCCAGGTGGTCAGCCTGCTTATTGACATTGACACAGCAATGGCCAGGCATCCATTGCAATATCAACTGATTGCTCTCAAAGATTACTACAATACCTTCATTTCTGGTATCTAGAGAAGTTAGACAGCTGCTAGAAGTTATTCAACGCTTGGCTTGTCTGGCGGTGACTGTTGCGTTTCGGACTACACCGACCGCATCCATGGAGATTTGTTAGGAATTCCACCTCTCTTTGTGGAGGTGAAAAACCAATGAAAGCCGGTCTTAGAATTAAACAGGCAGGTTTTCGGCGGCGTAAGCAATATGGTCATTCTACCATTTATCCCGAGATGCTTTAAAGGATTCCCATTACAGGTTTTCCTTCTGATAGGATGTTGAAGACTTTTGTCTTAGGTCATTCCTACAGGGTTAGGTTATCTTCTAGGGAAGATTGGTTAACCCTGGGTCCGTCTGGGGTGATTCCTAAGAATTATTTCCGATGCTACACCGACGGTTCCAGGATGGATGGTAGGTCTGTGGCTGCCATCTATTTTTGAGACAGGAGACCATTTGGTGGTGCCTATTAGTGAGTGGGCCACCGTTTTTCAGGAGGAGGTTTATGCGATTCTTTGTTGTATTTTGGATGAGAGGGTGCGTAACACTAATTTAAAAGGTGTTTGTATCAGCTCGGACAGCCAGGCTTAGCACATGAGTCTTCACTTCCAGAGTAGAAGATGTTTCTTCATTGAAGGATGTGCTTCAGGTCTGGGTTCCAGGTGATATGGGAATCTTTGGGAATGAGGAGGTAGATAGGTTTGCCAAATTAGGCGCCTCTCTCTCTTTCATTGGTCCCGAGCCTGCTGTTGGTGTGTCTTCTGGCACATGTTTGTGAGGCTTCCATACGTGGATGACCTCACAGCACTCATCCATAAGGATGGCAATGGGTTGTCGGCAGTCTAAGATGCTCATTGGGGGTCCGGGCGGAGCTTCGAGTAGCGGGAACCGATGTCTTTCACGGACCTCTCTCAGGCATCTGGTTGGCCTCCTCACTGGGCATTGTGGCTTAAGGAGACATCTCTTAATGGGATTCATGCCTGACCCCTTTTGTAGAGTTTGTGAGACGGAGGAGGAAACATCCATGCATCAAATGACGGATTGTTTGGGCTGTGAGAAGATTAGGTTTATGACCTTCGGCCGGAATAGGATTATCGGTAGAGGATCTTAAGCTGTATCCTTTTAAGGTTTTGGTCCGATTTGTTCGGTCTGTGGTGAAACTTAGATGGTAAATCCTGGGCCTGGACTTTTGTTCCAGACCCAGTAGTTGTTATTCTTTAGAGGTAGCTATATAGGCCCAGGGAGGCTTTGTATAGCGTAGGGTTTTGCCTTCCTCTTCCTTGAATAATAATAAAATAATAGGGACTGAATTACAAATTGTGAATCCATAAAAATGACAACCTTGTTCTCAGGCATGGTGGCGGACAAAAATCTTCCCTGGGAGGAAGGAGCCACGCCCCTTTTCTCCCATGGTTCAGTGCCTTATTGGCGGCTTTCAAGGTGTAACGACCCTGAAGAGGCTCATTGCAACATGGGCTAAACGCCGGGTTTTAGCAAATCACTGACGCGGTCTCAACCCGGAAACTTAAGTGTTTTTACATAAAACATAAAAATATTTTTAGAGAAGGGTTTGTATATATATATATATATATACACATATATGTGTGTGTGTGTGTGTGTGTGTGTGTGTGTGTGTGTCTGTATGTATGTTAAGAAAATATCTCAAAAACAAAATATTGCAGGTCGGTCAAATCTGGTATTCCGTTTAGGGTACTTACTACCATCGCAACTTACCCGAAGATTTCGGTCAAAATCCATCAACAAGAAGTGCGACTAATATGTTCTTCCAGTTATCTGTGATTTTCTCAAAAACTGCTTTAATGATTTTCTTTAAAAATTCATATAATATCTACAAATATCACTTTTGTTCTCGGAAAAATTGATTTTTTTTTTATTTTGGATGATTTTGGGTGAACAGTAGCGTTTAGCTTTTGTTTTATCTTGTACACTATTTACGTAACATATATTTTAGAACCATTGATAGTGTTCGAAATTTGTAGAAAATAGCGAAAGTCCAACTTTAAAGGTTTTCTGAATTTTTTTTTTGAAAACGACTACAACGATTTTCTTTAAACTTGGAATAGCTAATTGCATAGATAAAAGCGTATGACTTTTATTTGTAGCATTTTCCCGAAAAAAAATTGATTTGAGTCGGATTTATTGGAGCTCTGTCAGTTACGTTGGAATTATAAACTGTAGTAATTTTTTTTTTGGTTTCTATAAAGAGCGCTTCACACAAGTATAACCCATAATACTACCTTTCTTTATGGCCAGCCCAAGTAAACAATGTAAACTTTGCAGTTTTAAAGAAAATTTGTTAACTAAAATGTATTAATTGGAGTAAGAGAATGTTGTACATAAAACAACGAATACAATACACAAACGTTTCATTAAATTAATAGACCCTACGCCGACAGAATTACAATGAAATATTATTTATAAAATAAATTGCCAGCAATGTCCAGCCACTTATATTGGTCAAACGAAACAATATTTAAAAAATAGGTTATACCAACACTGCTATGACTATAGAAAAAACAAACCTAACTCTGAGAATATGTCGTATGAGTGTTTCATACCAGATTTTTTTACATAATATGTAAATAGAATATGTATGTTCATTTTTCGGGAAAATTTCGTATATTCAAAGAAATTATGCTTCTATATTGATCACGTTGTTTGCTTTTCCGTTTTCTAGGTGTTTTTTTAGATGGGTAGCCCTACCACCATCCGCCTCATCTAAAAGAGCACGTGACGCTACTGTTTCTTCCAAAATATACAAGGATAAAAACGTGTTTTCTTTATATAAGCACTTTCTTTCTTCATGGATGGTTGGATCTGCAGTGCTGTTTTTTTTCCTTAATAAGGAAAGGATTTAGGAAGGGTTTAGCTCAGTGATAGCGCCGTGGATCCCACACGGAAGTCGCAGGGTCCAAGTTCAGTGCTACCCTTAGATTTTCTTTTCCCAAGAGCCTTTATAGCACAATGTCCGATGACGGGCCCTGTTGTCTTTAACGAAGCTCACTAAATGTTCAAATTTCTAACTATAAAAATTAAAAACTAAACTATAAAACCTTTGTACCATTTTTATGAACAATGTAACAATATATTTATATTATGCGGCTGGGATAGTCTCAAATATTTACCCGGCGCCTAAAATTTGTCCAAGGCATGTATACATTTTCTCAAATCAGTTTTTGAGTGTCTCAGTTGGATTCCTGCTCCTTTATTTTCTTTGCTTTTCTCCACATTGAAATATATTGCAGCATCCCCTTCGCTTCGTGCCGATGCGACTTAAAAAAAAACAACATGGAAATGATGAAAGATAGAATATTTCCAAAAGTAAGTAACTGCACTTACACTACATAAGCTCAATCCTAACGGAAGTGAATATTGATAATTAAAAGATGTATTGTATAGATTCCAGACCCCGCGTTGATATAATATATTTTTTTATTTAATTCATAATACATCTCTAACTTCCAGTAGCATATAAAATTGCTAGCTGTTTCATCAGCACTTAATTAAGTTGTAATTTTACGCTCCTACATTATTTTCATGTTTGTTACATTATTAAATTCTGCTAATTAATTCATTTTTTTTTTTAATGTAAGCATAACATACACGAATTTTATTGTAATAAAAGGATTAATATAATTATTATTTATTAATCATTACAACAAAATTATTAATTGTATTAATTTATAAATCAGTGGCCACTTTATTTACTATTTAATGTAATTTATTTAGTTCATTTTTTATGTCAGTCAGAATATTATTTATTTCTTCTTTATTGCATTTCTTTTCTAAGTTTCTCTATTAATATATTTATTTGGTATCTTCTTTTTTTTTATTTTATTTTGCCATTTATTGCTAAAATAAATTTAATTTTGTTTATCAGTAAAATAACCAACTTCTTACCTATACATTATCTATCAATTTCTCCTTACTGTAAGTGGTGCAGTGGAAGAACGAAATGGAAAAAGTAATAGATTTGGAAAATAGTTTTGTGAAAATTAGCTAGTTCAAATAGTGTATTTAGTGGTATGCTACAATCTAGGTCAATGCAAACCAGGAGACAAAGGCACAAGAATCCGTTAAATTAATACAATGCCACTTGGCCAACTGTTTTGTAAGAGAAGGCATTCCTTCGGACAGTCTGCATTCTGCTTTTAAAGCCAGAACACTTGCTTCAGGAATCGCTCTCTTAAACTCATGCCAGTGATAGAGATTTATCTTTATTCTAGATCATTTATTAAGAGATAGTTTGTTGTAGACACCGAAGCAGAACACATCAGGACAGTGCCGCTTTAAGTTAAAACGTAAGAGCTTTGCATTTAATCTAGATAAATACTTAATTTCATAAACATAATAGTTGTGATATTGTAAAATATTTAAATATCTTTAAGGATAATATATTAAATTTAATCTACCAGTGTTTTCTTAATTATTCTTATTGCTTCTCTCTCTTAAAACTTACAAACCCAAGCCCCTTCTTTACAAATCCGCTCAAGCCACACAAACTACTACCCTACATCACACCAATTACATTTCAGTGGTAATTGCAGTATCCTTGCTGTCTCTCTCACTTCCCTAAATAAGTTCATATCACTTAAATCAAAATGGAATAGGAAAGGCCTATACGGATCTCTATCCACCGTCATAACAATATATATATGTGATTTATCCTGTTTATCGCTACTTGTGCGTTCAATTACCGTATATAATAATAATAATAATAATGTTTTATTATATAATTAATACACTATCCATTATTTTTATAAATTTAGACAAACATTACAAGACATTGGACCATGGTCCGTCTGCCGAGTTTGATGAACAATATGTATCATTAATAAAAATGATAACAATAATATATTTTATTATAATAAAAACTAGCGAGAAAGTATAATGTAAATTATAAATAATCCTTCAAAAAAAAAAAAAAAATTAGTTAAACAGAGATTAAGGCAAGAGCCAAATAATAACAAAAAAAAAATTAAAAAAAAAAAAATAATAATAATTACAAAATAAACACTCACTCCATATTAATTAAAATTAAATTCACTGATTAAAAATTTCCTATAGGATAGAGCAGAGGTAGCGAATAGGTATAAACCATTCCAGTTTTCTCCATTAAGAATAGTAAGACACCTGTCCATAGACAAATGCCTAAAACCGAAAAATCGTAAGCGGTAAGGGGATAAAATAGGACACTCACATAAAAAATGAAAAACTCCTTCATATGTACCCATATTACATAGTGAACAATGGTAATTATAATCCTGCCTCCATGGTTGAAAATTAAGACTTAACATTTCCGCTCTCAATTTAAAAATGAGGCTTGCTTTGTTTAAGTTAAACTGATTGAATGTAACACACATTGTGGTCGAGCTGCTTGTAAATGACATGATAACGAGCGGCTGATACTTTAGCTAAATGTGTATTCTTTGACCTGATTTAATTCCATCCCAAATTGATTTCGCTACAGTTTTGACTGACTCATAATCCCAGTTAGAAGGATCAAATTGGATCGAATATTCCTGTGCTCTAGTTGACCAAGCCTGAACCCAACCTACATTAAACTGCACCAATTCCTTAGATATTAAATAAGATAATTTATTAAAATTTCTAAAAGTTTTGGCCACGAAAATCGAGTCAATTAACGTATATATATAAGCCATGGATAGTAATTTTCCATAGCAAATGTCAAACCCTTGTTGTTTAATTATAAAATCTTGGGAGCATCTGATATTCTCGCCCTAGAAATGTGTTGTTAAAAACATCTGAATTCTCGCCAATATAAATTTTTTATCATCTAAATTAAAAATATAGGTTTAAATTATTCAACGGAACTGTTTTAATTGAACAATAAGACAAAAATAAATACTTTCAATAATAAATTTATCTTTATTATTATTGCAAATTGGAATAAATATTTTGCAAGGTGAAAATAAAATGTTTATTTATATTTCTTTTATACCTACTTTTTATATAGCTAGAAAGCCACCCACCAGTAAGTAGGATGGCCTTTATCTTTCACAGTTTTACTGTTTTTATATTGAAAGTATTTTTAAGCGAAATCTGGGATTATGAAATCAGCCACGTTTCACTTAAAAATAGAAAAATCTAGATATATAAAAAACTTAAATTGATTAAGATCTAGCAGAAAAAAAAATTATTTGAAACCTAGATATTCCTGAATAATACCTGATGATGCGTTTCAAGAACCCTTAAGAGCTGTCTTGGTTTACAGAAAATGTTAGAAACTGGAGTGCCTGGCAATCTTTTCGCATTCGACTTTTTGATTATTTTATTCGATCCAGGTGATGTTAGTTGGTTTTGTCTCTGGTTTCGGTTTCTGCAGAGACTATTGTCTGACTAGGAAGAGTTTCCTCTTCCGTAACAAGCTCCTCTTACTAAAAGTAAGAGAAAGTAAAAAAAATCTGGTGTGAAACACTCACACAACTTTCTCGTACTCCAGTCCTCAAAATTATAATTGACAAATTTTATAGTTAGTGTACCCAAATTTAATGAAATTCGTCGAAAAAGTGAAAACACTGTCCAGTAAAACTGTCCGGTTTACTAATTTCCTTGAAACTCGGAATTTGGGTCATATATTAATTTCTAGTTATTTCAATTTGGATGACAGAATTGTATAATCAACTGTGATAGCATTTTAAAGAAAAACATAACCCCCCTCCCCCAAAAGTCCCCTTAAATGAATTTATCAGGGGAAAAGTTTCAAATAAAAGTTGTAGCTCTTTATATGTATAGTTAACAACTCTGGTTTAAAGAAAATCGTTGGAGCCATTTTCGAGAAAATACCAGAAAACTGAAAATTATATTTCAGTAAAAACGCACTTCCGGTTATCTATTTTTTTTCAAACTCGGAATTTCAACAACATATTTAATTCTAATTAACATTATTTAGATGACAGAATTGTCTAATATACTGAAACAGCAGTTAAGATGAAAACCTAACCCCACCCCTCCACCAGAAGTGCCCTTAAATGAATTTTTCTGGAGAAATGTTTCAAATAAAAGTTTGTAGCTCTTTGTATTGTGTTGATATACCAAGTTTAAAGAAAATCGTGTCCGGAGCCATTTTTGAGAAATTGCAAAAACGTAAAAAAAACAACTAGTAAAGTGGTACTTCGGGTTGAGGAATATTGACACATAACGCACCGTCAGATCCCATGGTGATACCTAAACGTAATATCAAGTTTGAACTTTCTACGATTTTTCGTTTTTGAGCTATGCTGTTCAAATACATACACACACACAGACACACACACACACA
>JAAEAF010003034.1:0-90000 GCA_011037195.1 Triatoma infestans
TACGCAATAATAGCAAACTAATCTGCATAGTTCACACAGACTGATGGATGGAAGGCAAATGACAATATTTGATGATTATGACTAATAGTCATATGCAATTCAATAAGCTTTATTATTTCGGACCTATGATTGTTTTGTGTTATTTTAAAAATTTCCAATGGGACTTATTTAAAGGTATGTGCTGTCTACTTTTACTCAGATTGTTGCAAAGCGTAGATCTTTATCGGTCCTAATCATCCCATTCCTAGGTTGATTTTCCAGAGCAATGGCTCTCTTGACTTCCGTCTCATTTCTTGGAGAGGCTGGTTACGCTTATTTCGTAATAGTGTTCCACCCCTTACGAACGGGAATCATAACTGCATAGAACCATTTCATTACCTTTTATGACAAGATGTACATGTATGCATCCATTTTGATACCCATGAGCTCAATGCATTAAGAGCGCGTCCTGACTATCGAATAGATTACAATATCCTGATTCTGATAATTCCTTTGGGTAAATTGGATTCATGCATGAAGAGGGAGAGAGAGATCTTACAGAAACAGAACTGCATTTACCAAAAATGATGTCAAATGGTGGAGAAAAGCTGAGAAATATGACTTGCTTTGTTTAAAAGGAATTGCTTATTTTACTGCAATTAAGATTATTGTCACCACCCACCGCTCATCCTCTACAACCATAAAAGCTATGCCTCTGCTATTATGGCAAATAGCGAACGCTACCACTTATCAATAGACTGCCCGAGGGCAGATCAAGCTAACGAATTCTAAAAAAAAATCAGCTTAAACAATAAAATTATAAAACTTGGCAATGAATATTTGATACAGTTTACAATTCTTTTCAATTTCACAGTAATATAATTCAGAGATAATAACTTCTTTTTTGCTCGGTAGATTCATGATCGAAAAATTATGAACCTTTTCTGAAAATGTAGGTTATTTATCTATTATGTGCAGACGTTTCGAAGTTAAAACATCCTCAGCCTAAATATTTGCAGAAACATGTTTTTTGTTTAATCAAATTAAGCATTTTTCATAAACTTTTTCCCAAAAAACTGAAAATTGAAAGACATAAATACAAAAATATTCAATTTAATTTAAAAGTTTAATTTGAATCTGCTTTAAAAATGATTTAATTTGGTTATAATTGAGTTTTTAGTTAATGTAAGGAAAAGAATTAAGTAAATTTTTTTTTATGTTTAAAAACTGTAGAAAGTTAGAAATTTGACCGCATCGCTATTATATCGCCACCAAGGACTTCTTCTCTTCATGAAACTTTGTACAAAGATTTGTTTGTGATCACTTGAATTAAAATAATGATTAAAAGTGTTTGTGGCGGCAAAATAATCGATAATATTAAGAAGAGGTGATTGCCATATGATTAGATGATTATTATTGTGTACTGTTTGATATAAAGTTGAGTGTGATTATGAAATAAATACTTTTTAACTGAAACAGTGAGTTATTAATTCATTACTTGAATCAACTATCCCAGAACGCTAAAAGTGGTGGCACACGTTGCAGTTAAACTCGCATCTTTCTGGCCATCTGAGCCAGACTTGTGGTTTGCAAATATTAAGGCCCAACAGCTGAAATAAAATTTAACTATGTAATAGCGGCTTCAGAACCCTCGCAACTCACAATAATTCTGACATTCTGAGAGATACCGCTCGTCGAACTTGCGAGGACATAAAAACTATTATTAAACATTGTAGCATTTCCGATGAAGAAAAACTAAGGAAACTGTTCAGTCATATTGAACTCGGGGACAAGAAACCAACCCAGTTGCTTAAGGAAATCAAAACACTGACAGGACCCAGCATCAGAAGAAATCACAAAAGTCTTATGGTTTCAAAGGTTACCATCCACCACGTAGGCAATCTTACGAGTCGGCAAAGAGAATATTGATACTTTAGCTGAGATGGCGGACAGAATTAGTCAAATACCTGCACCGTATGTGGCCCAAGCCTCCAGAAGCTCACTTAAAGACTCCATTTTAGGAGATATACAACGCCAACTGAACAATCTCACTCAAGAAGTTAAAAGTTTAATAAATGCTCGATATCGTTCTCAAAGACAAACCCGATATCGAGACAAACCCGCCAATTATTCTACATTAGCCAATTTTCAACAGAGATTAGACACGTACAAGGTATATCTAACACCCCAGCAGACGCATTATCCTGAGTTGAAACCATTGAAAAACTTACCATCCCTCCGCCCATTTTGAGCAAAGCACAAGCCAACGACCAAGAACTCCAGGAATTACTAAAGAACCCGAAAGGACTTCTACTAATGGAAAATAACATTGATGATTGCAGGATATTTTGCGATGTTTCCACTAAACGCCTCCGCCCTTAAGTTCCTGCTATCTTGCGTTGTGGAATTTTTTCACAACTACACAACTTGGCATGCCCCAGCGGTAGATCTACTGCCAAAATAATATCTGAACGGTTCATGTTGCCAAACATACAACGAAACATTAAAGACTGGATGAGACATTGCCTAGACTGCCAGTCTTTTAGAGTATGCAGATATGAAAAATCACCGCTTTCGCATTTTCTCATTCCTGAAGAACGTTTCTACAGTCAGTTTTAGCTGGGGCTAAAAATTACTCATACTTCAACTTACCACCCTCAGGCCTATGGAATGACTGAACGACCGCACAATTTAGACGGCGCTCATGTGCAGATTGCGGAAGCACGAGAGAAGTGGGCTCTCGAATTGCCTGTTGCAATGCTAGGGCTCAGGACAGCCTTCAAAGAAGCCTTTCAAAATTAAATCTCAGTCAGCATCGTAACACGGTACACCTAGATATTTGCTCACAAAGAAGGAGGGAAGAATCATCCTCCCACGTCTTCTTACATAATGACCAGGTCAGACACTCCCAGTAGAGGCCATAGAGTAGCCCACTTCCGGCCCTCAGAAGAAACAATAAAACATTTGGCATTCTCATTCAAGGGTTGCTCTTAACACTGTAAGAGAGCAACAGTGTTAAGAGATCGCCTTAAACCGGCATTCATAATCAGCATAGAGGAAGACCAGTCGCTCCAGAAGAGACATTAACCTCACAACTAACTCACACCGAAGAAACCTCAAGTAATGGCGATAAGCACTTAGACTTGTAGGTTACCTACAACCAATGAGCCACAACATGCAGTCCTGACCAGAACAGGAAGGACCGTCCGCTTTCCCAAGAAACTGGCCGAATTTAGAAGCTAAATGTTTTAATTAGGACCTAATCAATTTGAAGATAAAACTCCATAATATGAAGTTTTGGGGGGAGTAATGTGGCGGCAAAATAATCGATAGTGTTGAGAAGAGGTTATTGCCATAAAATTAGATTATTATTATTATTATTATTGAGTACTGTTTGATATAAAGTTGAGTGTGATTATGAAATAAATACTTTTAACTGAAGCAGTGTGTTATTAATTTAATACTTGAATTAACTTTTCACAGAACGCTAAATGTCTTTAGAAAAAATCATTCAAAATTATAAGCAAGCATAATTTCGGATCTGTTATAGTAAAAAATGTAATTAATGGTGTACACACCCTGAGTATTCTCCTTGCTAGTCGCCATAAATAATTAATATTTTATACATATGTGTGACTAATAAGATATGTAATAATTTCCAAAACTTTAATTAATTAAATTTTTAGTCAGTACCATGTCCTTAACCCTCTATAGTTTAATCTTATATCCCTAGTAATCTTTAGGTAGTTATATTACTAATTTAATTCCTAAGAAATAGAAATATAATTGTTTTTTCATATTTTTATATTGATGGTGATATTTTAATGTCGAAACGCCCTACGGACTGGATAATTTAAATAACCTGTTACAAGAAGATCCGAATGCTACCTCACAATTACAAGATACTCTTCTCACTAAAAGCCAGGCAGTTTATAAATTCTTTTTGTTTCTACCCACAACACAATAACTTGCGTAAATATCAAAATGAAAATGCAATCAATAAAAACAGTATTTTTATTTTGCAATTACTTATAATAAACAGCGGTAATAATTCGTTTTCTCTTTTAATTTTGAAAAACCCATCACCTGTATTTATTTATGTAACTAAGTGCACAATTTTTTTTATTCCCTTGGATAGATATTTACAATTTTTCTTTTTTATGTATTTATTTATAAATATAGTACAAAAATTGGGGATATTTTGTGCCCTAAATCCACAATTTTTTAGTTTTTATATACTCCATTCACAACATTTATCTAAGTTTTCTATGAATTGTTTTCGCAGCCATATATAATTTTTTTAATTCATGTAAACGTATCTAACAAAAATAAAAATGAAAGCATACATAAAACAAAAGTAACAAAAGCATTTTACATATTTTAACTGGAAGATGATGAGAAAATAAAACGCAATATCAGTGCCACCTACATTATCCCAGCTTATTGATGAGTATGCTTCCTTATGTTCGTAAATTTTGTTTTATTAATCTCATACATTATTTTGTTTTCGTTTAATCTAACACTTATCTATTATTTATACCTTTTTTTTTTTTTACGTTTTTGAAATTTTATAAACAAATATATATTTTTTTTTGTATTAATTAAAACACAAAAAATTAAATTTAAATGTATTGTCACAATTTATAATAGTGATGCGCCAGGTTAAAATTGGAATGATTAATTTTTCAACTTTGCAGTACTGCTCAACCTTTGTAAATAATACCAGCTAGCTGTAGTCGGGTATAACCTTCTCAGGTGGTTTATATTTAAGAGACAACTGCTCAAAATAAAGGTCGAAATTTCCCATTGCGTCACGGGTGACATATCAATAGGATATGTTTAAGTAGTAATCAGGGTTCTCCCCTATCTTTTTCATACATCGTCCGTTTTTAATTTTTTTTTTTTTTTTAAACTTTATTCAATGATCTTCAATGCACGAGGCGTTTATAAAATAAGTTATGTTTTGAAAATAGAAAAAAACAATATGATGTGGCTAAAATATTTCTACACCTTTATCCATCTTCTCATATAATCATTATTATTATTATATTACCTTGCCTACATTTCTGGTTTCGCGTATTACTTTCCCTTATTCACGAGTCAAAGAAGTCTGCCTCCAGCGTTCTGAACTAGTAATTATCCGTTGTTGAGTTCACTAGCATGTCAACCATGGTTTGGTGTGTGATATAAACTTTATAAGTGGAAGTCAACTCTCTACAGGAATTCTTGAACCAATTCAGACGATGGAAGAAATTCTAAACTGAACTGAATTAATATAAAGAAACCAGATGCATAATTGCAAATCCTATTTCCGATCGGTTTCAAACTTTTCTCTATCGTCTGAGACTGATTCATCAAGTACATTCAAGAATACTTTCACTTTTAAAGGTTCCATTCCAAGTCCTCATGACATTATTACCCTCATACTGCTTTTTCCATATAGGTTTTACTTAAATTTGTTTGTTTAAAAACTATTAAAAATTTATTGTAACCTTTTTTATAAAAATATTTAAATCTTTAATAATCGATTCTAAAAAACAAATGGTCACCCAACTACGAACTAGCAAATAGCTAGTATTATATTTTAATATAATACTTATTGTTAAGCAGTCTGCTTGGTTTATATAATACAACCAAAATAATATTAATAATAATCAACATAATACTAACAAAAACAACAATTCTAAATAAAATTTATGTAAAAAAATAGAAACACTTCCCTGTTATTAACTAAAAAAAACATTTATTATATTAAAAGACGGAATGCAGTGTTGTAAAATTTCAAATAAAACACGAAATGTCCCTCTCCTTCAAATTTCCGCCCAATCAAATTAAAATTAAAAATTCAAATTGCTTTAAAATCAAACATATATATATTATTTATATATATCTTATGTAATTTCAATAATTGGAAGATGCTGTTCATTGATTATTTACATTTTTTTTTTTTTTTTTAAAGATTCCATTATCTTCAAAATTTTCGTTAAATTATAACAATTGAATAGTTATAGAATGTTATAAAACTAATTGAGCCCTGGGAATTTCTTTCGTCGTCATTTTGTCTGTCCACTGTTTTTACTAAATTTCATTTCGTTTGTTTGGTTTGTCTGTTATCATTATTTATTACAAGCTTGATCAACATTGATGACAAAATCAAGTGAAATTATTACTTTTGTCTGTTTGGTAAATTAAGACTGCTTACAAAGCAGTTGGTAATAGTCTCATTTAAAACTGGCAAACTGTGCGGCCGACGGCGATGGAAACTGCTGCATCGAGCTGGAGTGCGGTGGGACCATCTTACCGCTTCTCGCTCCCAACATGTTCATACCTGCACATAATAAATTAAATCACATAGAAGCCTTCAATTGTTTTCGCAATAAGGAGCACTCCCTGACCATCTCCTTACTTGACTCACATATATATATGTATTTCTATGTTTGCATCTCTTACTCCTGCTAGAAAGAAGTATTGTGATTATATATATATATATATTTGTGTGTGTGTTGTGTGTGTGTGTGTGTGTGTATAAAATCACAATACTATATATATATATATATATTTATATATTTTTTATGTACCTTAATACATATATATATATGTATAGTATATGTATGTATATGTATTGTATATATATATATATTTAAAAACTATTAAAAATTTATTGTAACCTTTTTTTTAAAAATATTTAAATCTTTATTAATCGATTCTAAAAAACAAATGGTCACCCAACTACGAACTAGCAAATAGCTAGTATTATATTTTAATATTTTTTATTATATTTTATTTTTTTATATTATATACAGTGGCGGCTGCTGACTTGGATACGTGGGGGTTCAACATTTTTTTTTTAAATACTTACATTACAAATCATGAAATAAACCAGGAGCCCTGTAAAAACTTGCATCCCTCCCCTATAATTAAATATATTAAATTAACAATAAATATAAATCTGTCACTCCGCACCCAGAGAAAAAGTGCGGAAAAAAGAGTTGTACCGTTTGAGTTCGAAAATTAAGTGGTTAATTTAACGGAAATTTTTATTATCATCTAAATAAAGTGTTTCCGTTCTAAGGAAATGTGAATGAGTTAGCATGATTCTTTGCTGGGTCATATATCTTAGTGATGTTTTAAGTACCAATACCAACATCAAATTTTTATAAATATAAAAACACTATATAGAAATCCACACATTGGCACAGGTACATCACATCACATCACAAAAAATCTGGTGTGAAACACTCACACAAGTTCTCAAAATTATAATTGACAAATTTTATAGTTAGTGTACCAAATTGAATGGAACCGTCGAAAACTGAAAAAACTGTTCAGTAAAAACGCACTTCCGGTATTACTATTTTCTTGAAACTCGGAATTTTGGGCCTCTATTTATTTCTAATTAATTTTGTTTGGATGTTAGAATTGTATAACCAACTATGATAGTACTTTGGAGAATAATATAACCACACCCCTTCCCTAAAAGTGCCCTTAAATGAATTTTACCAGACAAATGTTTCAAATAAAAGTTATAAATCTTTGTATGTTTAGTTTATATAAGAAGTTTCAAGAAAATCGTCTGAGCAATTTTTGAGAAAATCTCGAAAAAATGAAAAAATCATTTAGTAAAGTGATAAAGTAAACGCACTTCCGGTTATCCGATTTTTCAAACTCGGAATTTCAACAACATATTTAATTGTAATTAACACTGTTTAAATGCAGAATTGTCTAATAAACTGAAATAGCACTTTAGCTGAAAACCTAACCCCATCCCCCCGCCCATACTGTCCTTATTTGAATTTTCCCAGAGAAATGTTTTAAATAAAAGTTGTAGCTCTTTGAATATGTAGTTGATATACCAAGTTTGAAGAAAATCGTCGAAGCCATTTTTGAGAAAATGGAAAAAAGTAAAAAAAACTAGTAAAGTGGTACTTCCGGTTGAAGAATTTTGACAGACAACTTAGGGTCAGATCCCAAGGTGATACCTAAACGGAATATCAAGTTTCAACTTACTAGGTTTTTCGTTTTTGAGCTATGCTCTTCACACGCACGCACGCACACACACACAATACATTTGCTAGAAAAACATCTTTTTTAACTCCGGGTAAGATCGGGTAAGTTCGTCGTGAGATCGTAAGTAATGTTCATCGCGCAAGAATCCCCCACTCTTATTTTAAAAAGTAATAAGGAATATACACTTTTCTATACTAACACAAAGAAATTTTTTATTATATGTTGTATTAGTGTTAGGAACGATTTTCTTTTTTTTTTTGCCTGACGAATTGAGGATCTCTCAATAGTGTAGTACTGGTGTTGACTTCTTTTTTTTCCACTTTATCTATATATCTTATTGACTGATTGGTACGCTGTGTGTCTAGCAACCCGATCTATTTGGGCAGCACCCTTTGTATTGCAAATATTTGCATTAAAATGTTTCTCTCTCTACATATATATATATATTAAATTCTCCAGCGCGATGCCGAACTGTGAACCCCCTGCTTCCTACACTTTATACATCTCCTGATATGTGTATGCATTATAGCTACAATCGTACAAAAATGCACAATACATTAAACAACACATTAGAGTGAGCTCCTATATAGATATACGTTCCTATTCTTTTATTTCTGATTCTCCTCGGATTTGACAAACAAATTATTTTTTTCACATCATTCATTCATTATTTTATTATTTTTACATGGATTTGATTGAAATTTGATATCAGGCAATATATACTATTTTTACTGTGACTAAGGTTTGAAACTAATATAAATAAAAATGAAAATATTTTTTGAAATTGAAATATGAAATAAATAAAAATAACTGACATAATTTGTTACTTTTTATTTTTTTCAAATAGCTGGGGGGTTCAGTCGCGCAATCGCGAATACCAGTAGCCGCACTGTTTATTATATATTTATGTGTATATATATATATTTATGTTGTGTATGTATGTAGTATGTATGTATGTATGTATGTAGTTGTATGTGTGTGTGTATGTATGTATGTATGTATGTATGTATGTATGTATGTATGTATATATATATATTATATATATATATATATATATCTATTTTATATTATTTATATTTATATTATATTATATTATATATTTAATATATTTTATATTATATTTTGTTATATTATATTTTTTATTCTATAAATATAATAGCTAGTATTATATTTTAATATTTTGGTTTAATATATAGTATTGTATATATATAGTATATATATATTACTAACAATCCTTTTTTTTATGTACCTTAATATTATACGGTTGGCAGAATCGTACAGTGTACTGAAATGACATTTTGAAGAAAACTTACGTTGCAGCTCCCCAAGAAACAATATCAAATAACAAACACATAAATAAATCATTATCGATAACTTTCGCATGAAATCAAAACAGAAAAAACCGAAAGCATAATGGCTAACTTCTAATCAGAAAAAAGGATGTAATAGAAGTATGGGCTCTTCAATAGTAAGTGGTTTTTCTATAAACTGGAATTTAATATAATGAATACATACCACTACTGAATGTAACATGAGCCGTTGGTGACATAGGATTAGCAAGTTGGTTCATAGTTGGTGCACTGTCCCTCGGCTTTCCTTTACCACATAAACTTAAACATTCCAAGTCAATATTCAAATTGCCTGAATTACTCCAAGTACTACCTACCTAAATACAACAAAAATAAGAAATTAATTTTGAAAACTAAGAGGATTCTCAAGTGATATATTATGGATGATATGAACATCACTTACTAATTCTTTTAAACATTTGCTAAATATATTTAAATTTTTCCCAAATCTGTATAAATATCTGGGATTTTATCCATCGTTGCGTGCTTCTTTTTGTTGATTCTGACAGGTTTCAGCTTCTCATCCATCGTCAAGAGTACTGTTACCAAATTCGTGTAGACGAAGAAGTTTCTGGTCACACATCAGACGCGACGATGAATAAAATACGAGATATTATCCAGCATTATGGACCCAAGCACATATTCAATTATATAAATACTGAAATATGATCTAATGAAGATAATTTTCACGAGGAAAGATGAATTACGAAGTTGATATGGTAAGAAACATTATTAAAAAATATGTTCAAACATCTCCCTCTTCCCTTTAGTAAAACCTCGAAAAAGAAACGAATATTTAGTAATTTTTTTTTAATTGAAAAGTTACACTGCCACCTTGTTCTGGATTTGAAAATTAAACCGGGATATTTAGGCTTTGAAGAAGTTGATGACTATGTTTTTATGACTAAATTTATCTATGAGAGAGAGTGAAAAAAAACAATCTGTAAACAAATAAAAATTCGGAGGAAGTTCAAATTTGCTCATGATGATTACCAGGAGGGCTCGAGGGTGTTGACCAAAAATCAGTCAAACGGGAGATTGTAAACTATAGAGATTATGTGTTTGTAATTGTTTTATCTATCTTTCCTCGAAGAAAAACAAATTTACTTCTGACGATAAAGATATTTCTTCAACTGTTATACTAGCTGTTCCTTTCTGCTGAGGTAAAGAATGAATATGTTAAGTAAAACATCTTTAAAATGTATTCCTTTTCTATCGAGACCGTAGTTTTTGTACTCGTCCTTTTGTTCACCCTTCTTCGCCAATACTATCGTGAATAGATCATACTTCATTATGATTAAATTTATTTGGAAAAAAAAAAATCAAATATATTTGTACAGTGCTGAATATGTGGATGGGTCTGCAATGCTGGATAACATCTGGTATGTTATCCGTCGTAGCATGCATATTTCTTTTATTCCTGACCAGTTTCGGATTATCATCCATCGTCAGAGTAAATTTATAAAGTTCGTGTAGAGAATTCACATCATAAGCAACAAGTGTAGTGTGCAACAGAAACATTGCGTTGAAGTGAACTCTTTAGGTCAAGTTTGAACACCATCACAATAAAAAATCACCGTCTGGAACGCGTTGGCTTTTTATGGGCTGTAGTCGTGTGAATGTATCACAGCAGATTGTTTTTTATTAATCTTATATTTATTTGGTTAATTTTCATCAATAATTAGTGTAATATTATAGGATATTTTGTATAAATATTAATTTAGCTTACACAGCTTTTGGACTAATGTTCTTGATACAGTCATTTTGAAAAGCTGCTATAGTAAAACTACTCTCTAGATCAGTGATTCTTAACCGGTGCTCCGCAAGCATGCTCCAAGTGAGTGCTCCGTGAAGTACTAATGTACTTTATGGTTCTATTATAATCACAGTGAGAAAATGCGATAAAGGTAGAAAACATATGAAAATGGCCGAAGTGTCACGCTTTATTGTTCTTGCAGTGGTCTCATTCTCTGTCTACTTCGTCATATTTGGAACAATTGAACATATCATGGGATTTGTGTGTAGGAATCTGTACGGACGGGGGCTCCCATCAGTGGTAGGCTCAATTAAAGGATTTGTGACACTTGCCAAGAAAAAAACTCGAATTTATATCTACTCATTGTTTTCTCAACAATAACCAATATAAAAACTAAGAAACGGGAAGATTCACCAATTTAGACCAAGAATTGAGAGTAGCTATATCAAATATTAGACCTAATATCGTTGAAATCTGCAGAAGTCAACAATCTCAGTTAACACATTAATTAATTTTCGCCTCAAATAAAACTCTCGTGCATTTTGATTTATAGTTTTTACAAATTTGTTTTTTTTTTTTATTATATATTTTTATATTATGTAACCTATTTAATTTGTAATATAAGTTATGTTTGTATGTTTTTATTTTCTGGCCCTTAGATTTTGGTGCTCCGCAAATTTTTCATATAATCAAAAGTGCTCCCTGACTTCATAAAGGTTAAGAACCACTGCTCTAGATACTAACGCGCTCCCAACGGGAAAGGAAAGCGCGATAGTAAAAACGCACTAGCATTATATGATTGAGTAGCTAGCAGCCAGCCATATGTTGAGTCATGTAAAATGTGAGCGCGCCAACTTCCTTCGCACCTGAACTCCGGGTGAGTTCTTGCCTTGATCCTATTTTTATTAGCAAAAAAAAAAAAAATATACTATCATTCACTTCAAAACAACAATCGATGTAAGGGGCGGCACTCATCTTCTTCGAAAGAAAACAAGTTTAAACTTCTGATCTTTCTTCAAGAAAAATCAGCCACAGTTATCTGATACATAAAGGATTTTCTTAAACGTCGGAAGATCCTTAATGCTGATGCCATTCTGAAATTCACGATATCCAAAACAAAAGATGGGGAATTAAGACAATAGTTTGTCTGTATCAGTGTACGCTAAATCCAAATACACGTGTACATACGTCAACTCCCTGTTCACAATCTTCTACACTGTATAAGGTTAAGTAAGGCAGTTATCACACCCAATTCTTCAGAAAGAGACATTATTACGACGGGTGTTCTCATTTCCTAATATTACGGCGCTTTATCACCATCCCACTCTATAGGAAGCTCTTCAGGGCGCCATCGTACACTAATATTTTCACCACCTACACTATACTATTTCGAGAGTATTGTCTTTCCGACCAACCCTCTTAAATGATCACAAATCGTTGAAGATGTGTATTGGCTAACCTGGGGTTGAGTACTGGAAGACTTGGCAGGTTGCAGTACTGAATTCGTCGTTGGTTGAAGTATTCCTCCGGTGCCTCCTTAACATTCACAACAACAATTATATATTTTATATATAAACAGATATTTAAACATTTATTTAAAAAACAAACAAACATGAGTTGTGGAGTATCAGCTAAAGGAAACGGATATATAATTTTTTAATGTAATAGGTTACATTAATTATTCTAATTTAATTGTATAAAGTCACCGTTTTCACCCATTTTTTCCCCCCTAAACCATAATCAAATCCTCAAGTCGCCTTTACATATGATGCTTTATGCAGCGCGATCAATGTCGATCGCAAACTGACAAATAAATGCAAGTGTTAATACGCAGCGATCAATATGGTCCGCTACATAAGTATTTTGGTCGTACCACTAAAAATAAAGCTACTTGTTTTGATTGCATCTATGGCCACTAGTTGATCGCTATTATATTCTCTTACAGCTATAAGAGGTAAGTAAGTAAAGAATCGTGTCAAATTTTCAAATTCAATTTTCATCGCAAATACATTTTTTGAACCATCTGATATCTGAACGAAAAGAAACTGGTTTTAAAAAGTTTGTGTGTATGAGACTGAGTGATTCCCACAATACTCTATGCAGTTTACATCACTCTATTTACCCAGATAATTTTTTTGATTTATTTGCAACATTTTGCATAAAAATTGATTTGTTTAAGGATTGTGAAATCATTGCAGGATTCTGAACAAAGTCTACGATTCTTCCATCAATCTAGAATTAAGATACATAAAAAGCTCACCTAGGATTTCAATTTTGAAACTAATTGGACTTTACAGATTATGTCTGTCTTTTTTCGCGATTTTTTTGAAAACTGCTCCAACGATTTTCCCTGAAAGCAGCCGTACAGATATATAAACCTATCATTCTGCTAAACAGTTATAAACCTATCAATTTGCTGTACAGATATAAACCTATCACTTTTACTAAAACATTTTATACCAGAAAAATCTATATTTGGGGTTTCTAGGGAATCTGTGTTATATTTAACTTTAAACAGCCGTTACAAATTTTGTATTTTGGGGGTTGACGGAGGCGGCGATGTTATATTTCAAGTGATTAGAAACAGCCAATCATGCTGTTTGGCTGTAAAATGAACATTGCCATAATGTACAGTGTTGAATTATATTATCTTCAACGAAATGTGAAACTTGGCAATCTCGCGTAAAGTTATTTCATAGTATTGCTGGGAGCAGTTTACTATATGGATCTTCGTATGGGACCTTAGATATATATGGATTTATTAGAGAAAGCGCAAATCAGTTTTTTTTAAAAAAATTGCTAAATCTCCAAAGAACTACACCGGCCTATAATTGTAAGACTTGAAACGGGCATTCCCCCATATAGCTCTCAGAGTAGTCAAGTTAACTCTGGGCTGGCTGTGTAAGATTTTAAAAATGGACGCCAACAGACTCCCTCGTATCTGTTATAATAGATTATTGTCATTAGATTCATTCCAGGGCAATATAGTTAAATTAAATTGGGTGTCGCAAGTAAAAAAGTCCCCTAACTCTGTACAGCGTCAAATGAAAACAATTTTAAGTTTGTTGCAACAAAAATTATTACATAAGGATGTTCAAATGTTATCATTTTCCAAGTATAATCCGATTTCGTATAATATGTTACCTGTAAGAGGAAATATTGCCCAAGAGTATCTTCTGATAAAACCCTTTTGCTATCACTAAACTGAAAGCTCAGTTAAGAACTGTGGGGAAGCTTAATATTAAATTC
Source organism: Triatoma infestans (assembly GCA_011037195.1). NCBI lineage: Eukaryota > Metazoa > Arthropoda > Insecta > Hemiptera > Reduviidae > Triatoma > Triatoma infestans. The sequence continues at coordinate 14,341 of JAAEAF010003034.1, forward strand.
AATATTAGGGATCATTCTTATAATATTAATTCAGACCAAATATGTACAATTTGTAACTTAAAAGTAAATGAGGAGATATTTCACCTATTAATACATTGCCCGATTTATAACGCTATAAGATCGTATTACTTTCAAAAGCTTAATATAGCCGATAAATATGATGTTGCTATTATAGATATACTTTCATCTGACTCCAAAGAAAAACTAATAATTGTCTAGCAATATACTAAAAATTTATTGAGGCTCAGGCAGTTTATCATTAACGAGTAATGTATAATTATGAATAATAAATTTCAGTTATTAGGAAGATAATATGAATTATTTCAAACTCATAAGCCAATTTAATTCTTTAGAAAGTTAATTAAGTTATGTTTTGTTTTATCTTAGCTTCTTAACTTGTTTATCTAATTTACTTAGATTTAATACTTATTGAGTACTTAAGACTTATTGAGAGCTTCAAGACTTATGAGTGCTCTGTTATTATTTGATGCATTTATTTTAACTATTCTAAAAGTTTGTGTAATTTTAGTATCTAGTGATTACTATTATTATTTTCATAAAGATCATCTAGCAATTAAATTCAGTTACATTGCAATAGCTCTTAAGTTCTCACTGTATATGTAATTTAGGAAAAAGTGTAAACAGCAACCCTTTGTATGAGCTCAGCTCTAGAACAAATAAATGATTCTATTTCAAGTGGACACCTGACAATCTACTAATGCTGAAAAATAACATGGACCCCCCCCCCCCAGTGCTCCTGTATTTAAGAATAAATAAACATTGTGTAAAAAATATCAAGTTCAAAGAAAAGTGGACAATTGCAATTGCTGTTATGGTGGTGGTTTATTTGGTTTGATTATTTCAATTGTTTTATGCTTATGTATATTTAATTTTTATTATTTTAATCGCTTAATTTTAAATTGTGTTAGCTTGAAATCGTTATTTAATTTAATTTCAAAGTTATTCTGATTATTTAATTGGCAAGTGAATCTCCCTCCAACAACAGAGTTTAAAAATTAGACGCCCACGTGTTGTTTCCATTTTAAGTGAAAATTTGCCCCTTTAACAACCCAAATACGTGTTCCTTTCCCACCCAGCTGACTCTACCTCCCTTTGACCAAGTTGAAGAGTTTAGTTTTAAAATACAATTAAAAAGACCAGTCAGTGTATAAACTAAATTTGTGCTGTGCAAGTCTGTGTTATCACACTGTCAGACAAACGCATCCTGAAGATGGGCGAACGCCCGAAACCGGTCGATGACCACAAAATGAAGGAGGTTACTATGGAAAATGTCTCTGATGCTCTAATTGCAATTGCGTTTGCTGCGGTTAAGAGAAAGTCGTGTAAATACTTAACACCAGATTCTTTGAATAATACTTCATGTGAGCCCACCATTATGATAAAACTGTCGTAAAAAAAATTTGTATATAATTAAAATAATGAAAACATATTACTCACACTTATTTAATATTACTCCAAAATGGCCTTTTCCTTCAAACGAATGGTTTTTGCAAAACAAACTAATTTGAAGAATTGAAATGGCTACGCGCCCTGCTGAAAATGGTCGCGTCTAAGACTAGATCCATTGCAGTAGTATAACAGCAAAAATCCATGTGAAACAATCACACATATTCTCTCTCTCTTATTGAAATCCCCACAGTTCTGATTTATAATTGTAAGAATTTTTACTATTTTTTTACTTCCCCTTGTCTTCGTCGAAGCAATTATTCAACTGTTTGGTAGTTTTGTGAGAATCCCAAGAATTCAGCTTCCGCAGAAAAAAAACAAAATACTTTAAAACAATTTTTTCCGAAATGTATTTGAAAAAAAAATAATAAGCATTTGAAAATTTTTGGAGCCATTTTTGAGGGAAAGTGAAAAAAAAACTAAAACATCTAATCTGTTATTCGCCTTCCAGTCAATCAAACATACACTTTGACTGCATATATTTAGAAAACAATCACTATTAATTTAATTAGAATTCCATAAAATTTTATTTTGTGGGGTTGTTTGGAGCGCTGTGAAATTAGGCTTCCCCCACAGTTTTGTAGTTATGTAATGCCATTTTAGTAACAGATTTGATTTTTTATAAATAAAATCGGATAGGGTAATCCTACCAACAGTATAACTATTAGAACCAATTGGTTGGTGTCTGTGTGTGTCGCCTTTTAAATCCAGTCTACATATTCTTTTCTAGCTAATCGAATAATCTATTGATTGAAGAATTCATTGAAAGGGCGAGAATGCTGAATTATTAGTATCAGTTTCAGATTGTTTTATATGTAAGAATGTAAAGTATAATAATATGATTTTTGATGATAATATGTTATTAGTTCATTATTAATATGCTTTAAAGAACTGTTTAAGTTTTTAGCTTACATGTAATAATAAATTTATATTATATAAATCAGTGGCGGCTCCTAACTTGGATATGTGGGGGTTTAACATTTTTTTTTTTTAAATACTTACACTATCTATCATTATTAGTAGCTTGGCTAGATAGAAATCATGAAGTAAGCCAGGAGCCAGATAAAAACTTGCATCCCTCCCTTACAATTAAATATGTTAAATTAGCAATAAATCTGTCACTGTGCACCTAGAGAAGAACTGGGAATAAAGGAATTGTACCGTTTGAGTTCGAAAATTAAGTGGTTAACTTAACGGAAATATTTATTATCTAAATAAAGTGTTTCGGTTCAAAGGAAATGTCAATGAGTTAGCATTGATTCTTTGCTGGTCATATATCTTAGTGATGTTTCAAGTACCAATACCAACATCAAATTTTTATAAATATAAAAATAATATATACAAAATCCACACATTGGCACAGGCACATCACATCACAAAAAATCTGGTGTGAAACACTCACACAACTTTCTTTTACTCCGGTTCTCGAAATTATAATTGACAAATTTTATAGTTTGTGTACCAAATTAATTCAAATACGACGAAAACTGAAAAAACCGTTCAGTAAAAGCGCACTTGCGGTTAACTAATTTTTTCAAACTCGGAATTTCAACAACATATTTAATTCTAATTAACATTATTTAGATGATAAAATTGTCCAATAAACTGTAGCAATTAACTATAATTGTAATAGCACTTTAGCCGAAAACCTAACCCCAGCCTCTCTCCATTCCCAGAGAAATGTTTCAAATAAAAGTTGTAGCTCTTTGTATATGTAGTTGATACATCAAGTTTGAGCCGTTTTTGAGAAAATTGTAAAAAAGTAAAAAAAAAAAAACTAGTAAAGTGTACTTCCGGTTGAAGAATTTTGACAGATAACGTAGGGTCAGATCCCATGGTGATACCTATACGGAATATCAAGTTTCAACTTTCTACGGTTTTTCGTTTTTGAGCTATGCTCTTCACATACATACATACATACATACATACATACACACACACACACACACACACACAAATAGAGAGAGAAAACATTTGCTAAAAACCTTTTTAACTCCGAGTAAGATCGGGTAAATTCGTTCGTTAGATCGTAAGTAATGTTCAACGCGCTTGTAACCCCACTCTTATTTTAAAATGTAATAAGAATGTTTATCTATACTAACACAAAGAAATTATATATATAAAATTCTCCAGCGCGACGCCGAACTGGGAACTCCAACTTCCTACATTTTATACATCTCCTGATATGTGCATGCATTATACCTACAATCGTACAAAAGTGCACGCACAATACATTAAACACATTAGATTGAGCTCCTATATTGATATACTTTCCTATTCTTTTATGTCTGATTTTCGTCGGATTTGACAAACAAATTATTTTTTTCACATCATTCAATTTATTTACATGGATTTGATTGAATTTGATATCAGGCAATATATACAATTTTTACTGTGACTAACGTTTGAAACTCATATCAATAAAAATGGAAATATTTTTTGAAATTGAAATAAAAATAAGAGAAAGTAATAATACACATATGACAATTTGTTACTTTTTATTTTTTTCAAATAGCTGGGGGGGTTTAGTCGCGCAATCGCGAATACCAGTAGCCGCCATTGATATAAATATAAATTTACATTGTAAAAGTCCTCGTCTTTCAGAAAGGCATAAATACTAGCACAGCTGAACACACAGCATTCTATCTTTATTTGAAACTATACATTTAACTTCATAGATAATAGTAAATATAAACATAAAAAATTAAGTGAAAAAGGAAATACTCTTAAAAAAAAACTCTTTAAACATATAAAAATAACAAAACACTATAAAGATATGTTTTTTAATATTTTTTCAAATGAGACATTTTGTTCAATGAAAAGTAATACCTGGGCGGCAAATATTTTTAAATTTTCATCAACATCTTGATGTATAATTTGTGAACCAACTAAATCGGCCAGCCATTGTCTGGCTTCTAAAAGGTCTAAAAGAAGATCGCTGACTAAAGCATATTCAGGTACAGTTAGTACGATAGCGCCAATACAAGCGACCACTGCTTCGCGTACTTTAAGCTCTGTATGATATCTTAAACTCCATATAGCTTCCAATAATTCCGCGCTCATTCTAATTAATAACTGGCCAAGATTCGCTGAAGAGCTAATTATTACCGCTAAAGTACGTAACAACTGTACTAGTAATAAAGTTGTATCGTCGCGCAGCCCACTAGGTTTGTACAGCACATTGATACCACTATCTTTACCGCGTAACAAAGGGAAAAAGAATGAACCAGCTGCCTTGGTAAAACGATTCTCCTGCCCTCTTTTAATTACAGTCGCACTGACAATTCTCCTAGTTTTTCCGATTATTTTCATTTTTATGATATTTTTAAGTTCTTTATCATTGGTTTTTGTTTCCTTTTTAACAGCTGATAAAGAAGTGGCTCCGGCTGATAACAGCTCTAAGAAAAACAATTTATGACAAATTGAAAATTTGCCTACAGGAGCATGAAACTGTCCGCATAGGAATTCTGCACATTCTTCCGGATATATCTGTAATATTGCCAGACAAGCGTCAAATTTTAAATCCTCAAAATTTTCACAATGAAACGTCTCATTCAGGCTGTACAGCACACTTAGTATTTCGATACCTAGTGTTACATCGTCATCGGCTAACTGTTTTCGAATTAATTCTGCAGCTGTATTTATACTTTCCAAGAAGATTTCATGATCTTTCTGCTCGTTTAAACCGTCTATTAAATCCCGTAAATATTTTGGTCGTTTTTTCTCGCTTGCTTTTACATCGTTCGAAGTATCATACGGTTCGAATTCATCATCACTATCCAAAATATCCTGATGGTCTTCTTGAGTTTCTTGTAATTTTTCCATTTCTAATTTTTTTGGTTTCGTTATTAGTTTTGTTTGGGATTTCTTCAGTGTTATACCCTTGACTAAATCCTCAAATGCATCATCTTCATTTAGATCAAGTTTAACAGAATGAAAATCATAAGTTTTCAACATGTTAACGACCTCTTCCTGTTCCGGCTTTATACCGGCGTAATCAAAAGTTAGCTTGTTTTCCGAATTAGTGTTTAATATGTTCATTAATATTTCACCAGTAACCATGCCTAACGCTCTCACCGTTTCAATTGTTGAATCTAAATGCACTGAAACACCTTCCAGTAAACATGAAGTGATGTCGCTTTTTAATTTTACATTATCAATTACTTTCTTTGGTATAATTTTAAATGATAATATTATCAATTTAGAAATATAAAGATGTTGTTGAAATGATGTATGTTTCAATGCACTTTTGTCTGACCAAATTTTCATTAAGTCTAATAGAATAGTTTCCAACTTGTCTATATCTGCTAAATGTTTTACTAAATTACTAATAATTCTATTGTTTGAATCATAGCATAAAAATGGAAATTTCCTACACATAACATAATGCCAAGATTGTTTTTCCAAAACGGCATTGCCAATCAATTTTGTCACATGATCAGATGATTGCAAAAGCAATAAGGCAAACGGTTCCACACTTTTCTGATCAATATCTCTGAATATTGTTTGGATCAATTTATCAAATTTCCTACGTTTATTACACCAAATTGTTAATAACTGAATGAAATTGTTAGCCGAATCGTATCTAGTAAAATTTGCGCAAAAACTTAGCAATTTTACTATTGGTTTAATGTAAATTTTTACTGTAGCTTGCGACAATACGCCTAAACATTTGGCAATCTGTACAAACATTATACGTGAAAAATACTCAACTGTTATTTCATCTGGGACTTTTCCTTTCATTTTGTTTGAAATTCTTTCTGGCAATGTGACCAACGTTTGACACAGCTGTTCCCACATTGTAAAATCTTTATATTTGCCGCCAAATACTTGCTCATAATGAAAACATGCTCTTAGTATAATTGTAAACAGACAATCTGATGTATACAGTTTTATGACTAAGTTAACAAGTGTATCCAATTTTTTACTTGGCCAATTACATAACTTAATATTATCCAAAAGAACGTACAAAGATTCTCTAAACATGGCCACACTATTACCTTCACATATAAACAATGAATCTAATAATATACAATCACTGATGCCGGTCAAATTGTTCAATACTGCATCCAGTATTATACCATATCGTTTTTCACCAAATTCTTCATAATCTTCCATTTCTATATCGATACCAATCAATTTCTGTTCAGTAATTACACCTGGAAATTGCTGAACTAATTGTAAAATTATTGTTTGTACTTGCTGAAAATTCTTTGCATTCTTCACTTCTTCTAAACAATGTTCACTTAATTCGGTTAAAGCTCTTCTCTTCTGCTGATTGCAGTTCTTCTCCACAGGAACTGGAAATTTGGAACAAAAAAGCACTTCTGTGCAACCTTATTAATCTTAATTTTTTTTTTTTTGTATGTTAATTTTTCCATAAATAAAACATGCAAGAAAGTGTTTTTAAATTGATTTATGAACATGTGGTGTTTATACGGTGCAACTAGTCAGCCATAATTTTAAATATCATATGAATAGAAAACTAATGTCACTCATAATAAATATCAACGAGGCTTCCTGTAGAAGAGGATTATGAGAAGGAAATGAGATGATTGCGTTGGAATAGACGTAATTTTGGTGCTCAACTAAAATTTACATAATTTAAACATTAGATAATTTAAATTCGCCAATAAGTGGAAATTTCAATGTTTTCGACTAGCCGACTAATTCTTGTTGAATTTCCCAAACGATATTTTGATAAAAACATTTTTTTGAAAATATAAATATAGATTCTTAATAAATATTGAATCTAAATGCAGATTTAATTTATATGATTAATTCATTAGTAAAATTCTTGCTTTTCAGCATAAAGGCATAACTTGGAAAGATATCCAACTTTGTTTAATATTGGTTTATATACAGTATTGTGATAATCAAATAGATTTACTATCTTGATTCATCTCTTGGCGTTTTCTTAAATTAAATTAAAAAGCCATTAATTCTGTTTTAATATAACATTTTCTCCATTTATTTAAAAATGAACAATAGTTTGAAGTCATGGACGACTTGGAAATCAAGTGCTTATGTAAACAAACTACACATTTTAAATGATCAGAACTCATTAATCGTACGCAATATAGTTAACTAACAAAGTAGGCACAGTCTAATTAAATGATGGTATCAGTAAATAAAAATTACTTAATGGGTGATATGAATAAATCCCCATTTATAAGAGAGAAGAAGACGATCTTGAGAGAAGCCAGGGATCTTGATCTCCATGCAAAGAGTTAATGTGTACAGTTACTTGAGTTTAACGCGCTCACAGACAAACTGCAGCTCACCCACAAACACAAACATTCACGCACGCTAACAATATACCTCCCAAAGATGACTAAAGTCTTGGTATGGTCACTCAAGGGTTACTAAAAATGAAGGTTAGGTTCGAGTGAAAAAAAAAATAAGAAAATTAGCTATTATCAATGCTATTTCCAGAAAATCTTATAATATTTACATTAAAAAATGTGATGTGAAATTCCCCGACGACTTTCTCTTACTCCAATTCATACGATTTAATTAAAAAAAAAAAAAAATCTTTACAATTGCAACGTTAGAGCGATTGGCCATATAAAAAAAAAAAATCTGGTGTGAAACACTCACACAACTTTCTCTTACTCCAGTTCTCAAAATTATAATTGACAAATGTTATAGGTTGTGCACCAAATTTAATGAAATTCGTCGAAAACTGAAGAAACTGTACAGTAAAAGTGCACTTCCGGTTTACTAATTTTCTTGAACTTGAAATTTTGGCCATATATTTATTTCTATTTAATTTTGTTTGGATGATAGAATTGTATAATCAACTATGATAGCACTTTAAAGAAAAACATAACCCACCCCTTACCTAAAATTGCCCTTAAATGAATGTTCCTAGAGAAATGTTTTAAATAAAAGTTGCAGATCTTTGCATGTTTAGTTTATAAAAGAAGATTCCAGAAAATCATCGAAGCTATTTTTGAGAAAATTGCGAAAAAGTGAAAAAACGATTTAGTAAAGTGGTCAAGTAAACGCACTTCCGGTTATGCGATTTATTTCAAACTTGGAATTTCAACAATATATTTAATTCTAATTAACATTATTTAGATGAGCGAATTGTTTAATAAACTGAAATAGCAGTTTAGATGGAAACCTAACCCCACCCATCCCCAAAAGTGCCCTTAAATCACATTATCAGGAGAAATGTTTCAAATAAAAGTTGTAGCTCTTTGTATGTGTAGTTGATGTACCAAGTTTGAAAAAACTAGTAGAGTGTACTTCCGGTTGGGGAATTTTGACAGATAACGTAGGGTCAGATCCCATGGTGATACCTATACGGAATATCAAGTTTCAACTTTCTACGGTATTTCGTTTTTGAGCTATGCTCTTCACATACATACATACATACATACACCCACACACACACACACACACACACACACACACACACAGACCAGTTGCTAAAAACCACTTTTTTGGACTCAGGGTCCAAAACTTGATATCGAAAATTTGACACGATTACAATACTTCCTCTCTCACTAGGAGCAAGAGAAAGTAAAAAGGTGATGGAAGTTTTTTATAAATACTTCTTCTCAAGACCTATATAGCATCAGTTTAAATTCAAACGTAACTGAGAGACCCCCCTAACCTTTTTCTAATCAATGATTTTTGGAAAAGGTTTCAAATAAAAGTGATATGTTTTTATATTTGCTGTGAGTATTTCAAGTTTAAGGTTTTCGCGAGAAAATCGTGAAAAACTTGAAAAAAAAAATCAATCAATTAAGTCGCACTTCTGGTTGATGGATTTTGCTGTTTGAGATACCTAAACGGAATTCCAAACTTCAACTGATTCCGTTTTTGTGATATTTTATATCAAGGAGGTTATTTGCACTCAGGGAACCTCAAAACATGTATTCCCAGTGAAAAATCAATTTCTATAATTAGACATGATCTCAATACTTCCTCTAATTAGGAGTAAGAGAAAGTAAAAATTATCAACATAAAAAAAGAATGATAAATAATGACATATTTCAAACATCTTCTCCGTATTAATCTCTCTCTCTTCATCGTAAATTATTTACATTTAGTATACCAAGCTTAATGAATCCCGTCGGTGTTATTATGGAAAAAATAGCAGAAACTGAAGAAACACTTCAGTAAAGTTCGAACACTTCCGGTCAACCGATTTTCTTCGAACTCCGAATTTTCACGACATCTTTAATTCTCATTAATATTGTACAGATAATAGAATCGTATAATAAATTTAAATAGCACTTTAGTAAAAAGCATAACCCCATCTCTCCCAAAACAAACATCTGAAATGAATGTTCCTGGAGAATATACGGGTAGTTGATACACCAAATTTAAAGAAAACAGTTGAATCCTTTTTTCGAAAAAAATCACAAAAAAGTAAAAAGACAATCAGAGTGACACATTTTTAAAAACTACTTTTTTAGACTCAGCGGAACTCAAAGCTTGTATTTCCAATGAAAACTCGGTATCGAAAATTTGACACAATTACAATACTTCCTCTTAAAAGGGCTAAAGGGCTAAGGGAAAGTAAAAAGCCCAACTTTTATAATTGTATTCGTTGTAGAAGAAATTACTTGTTTGGTTTTTTTCTTATAATTGACGATAGTTTTTGACGGGCACATTTACTATTTAACAGTTTGACAAGTTTAAATAGCGTAATTAAATGTATTTAATTTATAAAGTAAAGACGTAGATAATTTCTAAACAGCTTGTTCTAAAGCATCAACAATTTATAATATAAAGTTTAAAAAAAACAAAAAAAAAACAACAAATTATTATCAAATATCCCGTTAGTTTTGGATTTCAATAAACTGTCTTTAAACTGAATTACCCATTTTCGAAACCAACCTAAATACACAACTCTTTATTTTTAATTAATACCAGAGTAAAAAGAAATGCCCCCCCCCCCACTTGCTTTGTGAACTAGCAATAAAGAAAATGCACTAAACTTACCATTAGAAGGTGAAGCAAAGTCATCTAGAGGATTAGTCGGCGATAATGGTGTTTGCGGTGTATTGTGGACGAGAGAACTGGGCGACATCAGACCAACTGGAGGATGAGCAACAGATTGCGGAGTTAATAATAAACTACTAGCACTGGGCATGGCGCCCACCGGAGACATACTGTTGCCGCTGTCCGCACATAAACCCATTAATAGATCTGTATTTGATTGGCTCTTAATACCTGCAAAGAAATCGCACATGAAATTATATATGTCGGCAATGATCAGATGATGAATCTGCAGATAACTCGCCTACCATTGACTAGGGCAGATGAAGATGCCGTTGGACTGGGCAATAAACTGGCCGGTTGTGTTGCCTGTGTCGATGGTGCCATTCCAATTAGTGATGGCGCGGGAGTAACACTAGATGTGGAATCCGCCGTGAATGCGGAAGTGAAATCAGCAAAATCATCTTTTTCCTCTGCCCCGCTATTATTCCTGGCAAAACACAATATTTTAAATTAAAAAAAGCAAACATTAGAACAATAAATAAATCTAATTTTATCAGTAGATATTTTTTAAATGTAAGTTTTTTTTTTATATCTAAGATTTAAACAGACATATATTTGTACAATATATCACGGAATATGGAATACAAACAAATTTCACAAAACGTCTTTAACCATAACTATGAACCACAAACTTAATTATTTAATGGATGGGATTGTTTTGTGAACAATTTTTTACAAATCAAGGTAAAATAAGCAAAAAATTAGTTGGTTGGAGCCAAAAAAAAACTTTATTTTTAAAAGTGTATTCGACGTTTCGGACACCTTTGGTGGCCTTCCTCAGGATCTAAATAAACAAAAAATACAGAAATACAGAAAATTACTGTTGGTGGAAATGCATTGGCAAAATCACCAAACTCAGAGGACGTTGGTTGCTGGCTAATGGACGAAATAGACAAGGTAAAATAGTTTACCTCAATATTTGTATAGTTTTTTTTCCTACGCCTGCTTTTTAAGGCAAAGCTGCCAAGGTATTTATATAGTATGTAACAGAATTACAATTTAGGTAAAAAGCACTAATTTCGTGTGCTTATCTATCATACATTCATACAGTGAAACGTCAGACATATGATCGTGCTGGCTTACACACTGTACCTCACTGTTGCGTCCAAATAGCGAGCATTTCCCAGCTAAACTTCCTCTTTAAAGAATTTTTTCTTGTACTAATGTTTGTATTCACTATAGTATAGCAGAAAAGTTTTGGGGTAAATGTTTATTTTTTTTTTTTCACATTGACTTATTTAATTTTTATTTGGTTGTTTTATTTGCTCAGATGATATTGTGGGTTCAATATGTTCGACCTCTTGCAAAAACTCCGTGCTTTGGAAAACAGTTTTTCTTAGCGCAAAGCCCATGAAGAGCCAGGAGCCAGGGCATGCCGAACGGCAATTTTTTATAAGGGGGGGTCCTCCCACACGGCGTGGCTCATACCGCAGTTTACTTCCAGGTATCGGCTATTAATTAGCTCCCTATTTTTCCTCACGATGATGTTCCAAACAGTCTTATAGACGTCACTCAAATTGATCCCTGACGGATCGCATTAAAAAGAAGAACGTTTCTAGAAACGGCTAAATAAAAATTCCAGAGGGTTTGGTCAAAGGTTTAATGGAGTCTTGAATAATCATAGTGAAATGTTGTTTGGCTAGAATTTTTTCAAAAAAAGTAATTTGTTTTCTTTGAAATGATTTCTTTTTCTTAAGCTGAACTAAGCAGTTTAGCGGCGTGTCAAGTTTTCGAACTGTTTTCTTCAGAAATACTTTTTTTTGTTAAGGCCCCAAAAGGACGAAAAAATTGACTTGTTTGTAATTGACTGGGATTGAGCAAGTTACCTCAAAAACAAGGAAAAGTTCAATAATGATGATAGCCTCTTTAGATGTCATCAGGAAATCCGCCACGAGATTTTTTTCAGAAATTCATCACATGAAATGCTTCGACTTAATTTTTTTTTTATTACATCCAGACATATACAGAACAGATTTATTTCTATTTTTGAAACTAACTAAAAGTTAATTAATAACAGTGCACAGGAGAAAGCGAGTAGTGCACAAGAAGGAGGGCTCCATCCTATATCACAGGAAAGGCTTCTCTATATCTATTAAGTATTTTAACGATAAAGTAATTATAATTACATTTAGAAAATGTAAGGCCGATATAAAGAAAATTCTGGTGCAAATAACTTAATGAGAAAACCTAACTATAGAGGTTACAGATGTGTGGCTCTGACCAAGAGATAAGTGGAAATCATTGCTTGGCAATTAAAAAGCTCTTCCCAGATAAATGACATGTACCTCTCAAAGTATTTAATACAAACGCACTGTACAAGAAACAATACTCATATAAACTTACGTAGTAATGCTAACTGATTGTGGAAATGCATTGGCAAAATCACCAAACTCAGAGGATGTTGGCTGCTGGCTGGTGGGCGAGGTTAGACCAGTCGTTCTCTGTGGTGATTCCATGTCCTGTCTAGGATCGAACAAATCATCATGGATTGTATCGCCTAACAGATTTGGTGATGTGGGTGGTTTCACTTTTGGCGATCTCTCTACACCTTCCGTCTTCTCAACAAACACAATACAAAAATAATTTTTTAAACAAAAAAAAAATTATTTGGCTGAGGCCAAAGAAGAAACTTTTTATTTTTAAAAGTTTATTCGACATTTCGGATACCTTTGGTGTGCCTCCTCAGGAACAACATAAAAAGAAAATGCAGAAATACAGAAAATTGTAAATAAAAATTAGAACATTTCACGATTAAAAAAATATAAAAAAGATAGATACCTGTTAAGGAATAATAGAGAGTTGAATGTTGGAAGAGGTAAATGTTTGGTTATGGAATAAGGTATACTTGCAAAGAAAACAAAGATAAGAAAATTTACAGGTTGGGAAATATGAGGAGTGGTAGAAGTGAAAAACAAATCAATTAGTAATTATAAGAGAAATAAATTAATAGGAATAAACTAGAAAATGAATGGAAAGTGTAGAAAGTTGGTATGTGTAAGTTAGTGGGAGGGACTTTTTTTGAGGAAGCAGAAAATGTTGTTGTAAGAAGAGATAATGACATCCTTGTCTTTTTTGTAGTTGATGGAGCTAAGATTGAGGTTAATGTGGATGGATTCTGAAAAAAGTCGCTTGGGGTGGTTGGAACTGAAGCATTTCGGAAATCAAATGCATGTTTTGTGAGGGCTGTACTGCCACTTTTTGTTAGCTATGTCCAGTTTAACTTATCTTAAGTCTCTTCCGGTTATTTTGATTCACCAATGTAACATACGTTGCAGTTTGCTGCAGTGCAATATATACTGTAAACAGAATTCGTTTAGTAATAATTTTCGATGGGGTCTTTGAGGTTAAAGTTTGCTGAGTTTGTTGGAAGAGTAGAGGCCAGATGAGATAGACTATAAAATATGAATGATTTTTTTAGAGATGGAATTGGGTCGATGAAAGAACGGAATATAGATGGCTCGTGCATGGAATGGTATGTAGTGTTTAAAAGGTTGTTTTTTAGTTTACAGAATGTTCTGAGGATGAGGTGATTTGGCTAATGATTTTGTACTAGAATGTTGTGTATTTTGTTGATATTGTCGTTCTGGAATGGGGGTGCAGACAAGTTAATGGCTGGGTTATATAATTTTTTGATAGAATTAATTTTATGATGTAAAGGCTGATTTGAAAGAAAATTTAGAAGTCTGCCGGAGTAAGTAGGTACCAATATGTGAATTTTTGGTCTGGTTGTCGTATTATTAGGGTGTCTAGGAAAGAAATTTGGTTGTTTTGTTCTATTTCTAAAGTAAACTGTATGCGTGAATGGTAAGAATTGTAGGTGTCAAGTATTAACGGAATGTGATCTGGATTGACAGTCAGAAAGAGGTCGGCAACATATTTCCCTAAGAATGAAATGGAGTTGCTGTGTGAGGGAAGGCTGATGTTAATGAGGTCGTTTATAACAATGTTGGCAAAGAGCTAGGCAACTTCCCATTGCAAGTCCGTCAGTTTGTATGTAGAAGTTGTCATAAAGGAGAAGTAACCTGATTTGCAGCACATTTTAGGGGAGAGAAGAAAGCTGTCTTAGAGAGACAGAGATATATATATAACTTTTTTTATTTTATTCATTTTTGAAAATTACAAACCGTTCTAAATTTAATACTCCCAGTTTACTGTCTGTAAAAAAAAAAATTCGTGTCAAATTTTTAATTGACTTATAACCGGAAATACATGTTATGAAACGAAGTAAAAAAAACTTTTTAGCGAATGGTCACTTTCTCTCATTCAATCACCCACTCACTCTTTCTCTATCTCTCATGTGAATGTGCGTCTGTGCCTTAAGGAAGAACAATAGTTATATTTTCGTTTAAATTTTTAAATTTCCTGACAGATATTGTCAACAGATAGCGACTTTATTGAATATAGGCTTCTTTTTTTTTTTTCAAACATTTCCCAATAACAGCTCAAACAATTTTTTTTAAAACTCAGTATAATCATAATTATCCTGATATTGACCAATCATATTTGTCTGAAACACATTTTCAAGGAAATGTTATTTTTTTTAGTAGGTCAGATGTGTCCTCACACTTTTCCCTATAAAGTGCTATTTCAAAATATCACATCGTTCTACTAACTACATAACAAGGAGGGAAGAATTAAATATGTTAAAAAAACACACATTTTGAAACTTGAGTAATTTAGATGTGCAACTTTTCAGAATGGGTTTTTTTTCACATCTTTTTGAAAAGATACTTCATCTTTTCTTTCAGATTTATATGATTTTCTCGAAAATGGCTACAACAAAAATGTAAGCCTATTACTTTTATTTGAAATATTTCCCGTAAAAGTCTATTTTAGGAGGTTCTACGAAGCTGAGACGTAAACTTCCCTTTATTGTACAATTATGGCTCCAACATACGTAGGGAATTAAACAATTAGTACTGCGAGAATAGCAACAAGAGAAAATCGTTTAAGCACCTATTTTCATTTTTTAACTATATTTCAGTTTTTAATCTTTTAAACGTGGTCAACTTCGGTGTTAGCGATCCAAGTTTGATTCTGGCGGAAGAGGCTCGAATGGTGTTGACTCAGTATCGATGGCGTATGGCTAACAGTTACTGTGGAGATCTTGGTGGCAAGCGAAACTACTGCCCTGCAGGATGGCCGTGTAGGTCCCGGCTCTAGAATAGGCCTACGGTATTCCCTGCCTCTCGTAGAAGGCGACTACAAGGGAGACAATGCACAGAAATTGACGTATTTTTACTGATAAAACATGCTCTAATCCAATGTGCGGATATTAAAAATCTAGAAGTATTTTCAGAACTGCATACTTCTAGAAACAAATGGCGTTGGTTTCCGGCACTCTCCATCGCCCACCCTGCGGGGTGCAATCAGCCTCTGGCTCTCCAGGTTGAGGAATCCCTCACCTGTAAGTATCCTGGGTTACTAACACCCCTGTTCTTCAGGCAATGGACAGGAATTAGTAGATGGACTGACTCATCCATCGGGCGTGCGATCAGTCACGCTAGCTCGTTAGAGTTGAAACACTGAACTACGGGCGCAAGCTACTATCCGAGCCAATTGCTTGCAATTGAGGTAGGATTCGTAGTGGTCGTGGTTTAAACAGCAGCTCCAAGGACTGCAGTCATGAGTTGAGCGGGAGGAGACTCGCTATATAAAATGGAACCCCGGAACCAGCCCGTAAGTTGGTAGCGCATTTGCTGGGTGTGCGCGGTTTACCAGAGCCTGCTAGAGTTTGCCTTCTCAAGCTTCTGGGAGTGAAGTGTGATCTTCGTGTGATCACTTTGCGCGCTGGTTGAGCGTTCTCAACCTGCCCTTAAATGGGTCAAGCAGGGGTGTGCCCGGGGGGGGCACCTCTGCCAGTGAGAGGCCTTGCACTACAGCCACCCACTAGTAGTGACAGCCTTCTCTTGTTAAACGATCCCGTTGCTTGCAACGGGGGACCGGTATACCCGCGAGGGTCGGCACGGTCTAAAAAGATCCCTTAGTACCGTACGGGAACAGGCTTAAGGAGGGAAGAATGCCCTGTAGTATTGTATCCAGTAATATTTGCATTCTTAGCTCAAGGCACATAAGATACAGATATTGCTTCTGTTACCCCTATTATAGGCACAGTGATTCGAGTAATATAAAACTGAACGTAATTTTCCATACCTTTCCATAACTAACAGCTGCTCCCAAATCGATTCTTTTTGTCGGCGTACTAGGTTTACTGCTGGCACCGTTCTGTCTGGAAGTTCTGGAGAATCTCGAACTAGCCAAACCACTAGGTGAACGTTCTTTTTTATTTTCATTATCAAAACTATGGACAACAGCATCTGTATATTCCCTAGGACCAGACATTCTAGGAACTGGTGCTTCTCCTTCGGAATCATACTTTTCGCCTTCATCGCTATTAACAAATACAATTAATAAATTTATATTCATTATATAGTTTAAATAATTGAGCAGTATATAATATTATGTTAAATGATAAAAACAATAACATTCCAAGAGTGTTTTACTTTTTCTTAATATAAAAGGCAAAGAAGTGTGATCACGTCAAATTTTTGAAACTGAGCTATTAGGAAATAGATGTTTTGTTTCGAAAAGTGGCTGTAGTTTCTGAGGGAGTTGAGGTTTTTTAAAAAACGATCTCTTATCCCGACCACACTTTGAAAGTGTAATGTATGTAGTGTCTGAATAGCATAACTCAAAAGCTAAAAATTGAAAAGCTCGTTTGAATTGAAAATAATACGTTTGATTATCACTTGGTGTCCAGCAGGAAGTTTTTGGCCAAAATCTCCCGGGAAAACTTTGAAAGTATCACTTCATTAAATGGATTTTTGCCTTTTTTTCCGTTTTTTTTTGTTTTTATAATATTCTCGATATGACTACCTTTAAACATGGTATTTCCACTACACATCTTTTACGGTAAATTGTTAAGAGATGATAATAATAATAATAATAATAATAATAATAGTGTTTTATTAATATCATATTTACATAATTCACATAGGCAAAATAATAACACAACATAGGCATGGACCAAAGGTCCGTCCGCCAAGTTGTAAACAAAATTTATGCTCTATATTAAACACAAATTAAACACTGCTGTATTAGGAATAATAATAGAAATAATCTAGAACAAGAACAAAAATAAATAGATAAATTAAAACTTCTTCTATACTTGATAATAACTAATTATTATACTTTTAAATGAAGAAATACTGATTTTCAAAATTTAGACATAATCCAAAATGATTTTAATACATAAAATAATAATTTTTAAAACTTAAGAATAACAAATTAGTTAACAAGAGGGCAGATTCATAAATTACCAGCTTAACAATTAAACTCATTAATTAAAAATGACCTATATTTCAATGCAGAGACAGTATATTTATAAAAGTTTTACCCATCCATAAAGACATAATTTATTACATCTTGTAAGGGGACGAACCGTTTACCGAGCCATCTTAATCAGCATTCCTGTAATACAGGGCACAAACAAACAAAATGTAACCACATTTTCTACATCGTGTGTACCAGTATTACATAGTGCACACCTGTACTGACTTTTATCCCTACTCACACATGAAAATTCAATTTAAGTAGCTGGCCCCTCAATTTCATAATGATACAAATCAGACCAGATAATCATTAACATAATTATCAGACGCAAGTTCTAAATTTAAGAGATAATAATTTTCGTTAATTATGGCAAATTAAACATTTATTTGAAAAGAATTTTAGAGTGATAATGGGAAAGAAGTGGCGAGAGAGAACTTCTCTTCCGAAATATACCATATCACAGTTTATTAACAGTTCTACCAACTGTATAATGGTAATAACAATGAAAATATGTGCTAAAATTTCGAGTTAAAAAAAAAAATCGATTTACTGAGCGAGCAACCTTTTTTTTTTTTTGTTTCCGCAATTTTCTCAATAACAATTCCGGTGAGTTTCTTTAAACTTGGTAAAAAACCCATATAAGACGTATCACTTTTGTTTGAATTTTTTTGACAAGAAAAGTGATGTTAGAAGAGATAGCTGGCATATTATGCTACCCTCTAAACTGTCATTTAATCAGTCAGTGTAGCCTACCCCCACCTGCACAAAATATATTTAGTAAAAATTCAAGTTTAAAGAGAAAAATCATGTGAATGATTGATCATTTTTATATATGTTCTTTATTATATCATAAAGAGAAGAAATAATTTCTCTTTTAGTGAAACAAAAAAATGATAAGAAAAACGCAAACGTCTTTCTCTCACTACAATTCTCAACTATCCAAAAATGTTTTTCTAAACCCGAAATTTTAAACCATGAATAACTTCCTTAGTGTAACGTATTCTAGGAAAACATAAGTATTTAAAATGATACTGTGAAAATGTTTAAAGGAGAATATTTCCGTCTAGTAACAAGAAGAAGTATTGCGATCGTGCTAGATTTTAGAAATGGAGTTTTCACCGAAAATACATGTTTTGGGATCCCCTGAATAAGAAAAATATGGTTATGAAGGAATAATTGCACTGACAGTTGTGTGTTTCACACCAAGTTTATTTTTCTCGGAAAATGTATCCAATAAAAGTGATAGACCTAAAAATGTGTAGTAGGTTGAAAAAAAAGTTAAAAGTAGCTAGTTGAAGCTATTTTTAAAAACTGAAGAAAAAAGAAAACAAAAAAATCACTGGCACCTTCCGGTTGAAGTATTTTGACTAAAATAGTTTCAAGACATAATCCTCGATTGACGGAATATAAATTTGAACTATCTGCAATTTTTGATTTTTATTTCTACTATCAACGCACAAAACAAAGCACAGTCTAAATACCTTTTTACTTTTTTTCTTCAGCAGATAAGGAAGAAGCATGAGTGAGATTTTTCGAATTTCTGATTTTTTTTTTAAACTGCGTCCTATGTCTTTTGTGGGCATCAGACTTGGGTGTTGTATCAAATAAATTTTTTATCATTTCAAATAACGTTTGAAATAATTTAATTCATAACCCTTATAAGTGATTAGATGAAATGATTGTTCCTAATTTTATTTTGAAATAAATAAATAAATTCGGTACTTTTTTTTTTTTAGTCATTACATACATATGTAAATACATTTATAATTTAGTAAATACATATTTATTTATATCGGTAAAGTTTTATGAAATAAAACTGATTTTTAAGCAGTCATTTCAAATAATTATTGGAAATAATTTTTGCCCGGCTTCGGTGTGTGTAAGTGTGGTTTATTTTTACATCTATTTTATTAAAATAAACTTCACTTCAGCACTCTACTCTGCACAAACATTCGTTCAAATACAGTTATTCAAATATAAACAAAATAAACAATTACGTACAAACATATTCACCAAATATCAACAAACATATTATTTCCATTTAAATATAAAATTCAATTTCTGTTTGGTGTGTGTATTTAAATATTTATTAATGAACAATTTTTTTTAATACCGCAGGAATTTCAAACTTGATATATCGTTTGGGGACCAGCAACGCATTCGACTCGATATTTCAGTCAAACTGGTTTATGTAGGACAATTAGTTTTAATATATTTTTAAGGAAACTGATATGAGGGTAGTGGAAAGTCGCGTGTAGTTACTACCATTTCAGGGTAACTGAGTTTTTTTTTTTTTATTTAAGGCACGTCAATATTTATGGGCATTGGTGCCCGGAGCCTTCTCAGTGCATTGCCGGCCTCCGGACAGTGTTCTCTTCTTACAGACAACACCGTCCCCATCGGTGGACAGTGAGCTGTAGAGGCTCCTAGGAAGAAAAAATCTAAGGAAAGCACAGCTGGACTCGAACCCGGGTCCTCCGCGTGGGAGTCCAAGTACGCTAACCACTTAGCTGTTCCCTTCAACAGAGTTTGTTATCAGCTATATAATTTTTATTAATTGCTTGAATGGATATTTTGAGGCAAATCGGTAACCGGAAATAAGACTGTAAGTGTTCTCAGTTTTTCAGAGCTTTCCTGACACTTTTCTGAAAGAAATTATTTGAAGAGATTGTGGGTTCAACTAAGAGTCAGCAAAAATTTATAATATGAATTAGTCAATTAGAATTTCAATCACTTCAGAAGATCTCGTGAATGTTTCACAGCACATTTTGTTGAAATAGTCGTGTAAAATACACTGGATCATCTTTCTAAATTACTAAATGAAAAGTTATGAAAATTTCAATTTATAACCAAACACACCAATTAGCATCAAAGAGAAAAACTGTGATAAGAAAATAATTAAGATAAGATCTTTGTTAAGAATGTTTTTTTTTTAATAATATAATTTATAATTCTAAGGTTAAAAATTAAATATATTTTATTTCTTAGCAATAATTACTTTTTCCATTCATTATTATTACTATCATCTAAATAATAAGAACAGAAATCTCTCTTACTACTGAAAGAGCAAGAATTGCGAATTTGTCAAATTTACGAAATCGAGTTTTGTAAAATACATGTTTTGAGGTCCCCTGAGTCCGAATAAGTGTTTTTTTTTTTTTAAATTGGTCTGTCGCTTTCTCTCTCTGCGTTTATGTGGATCTGATCAGCGTAACGCAAAAATTGAAAATCGTCAACTGGCAGTAACAGTTTACAGATTTTTTTTTTTTGCGATTTATTTGAAAAGGCTACAAAGAAATTTTTTAAACTTGATATATTAACTACACACATAAAGAACTACAACTTTTATTTAAAACATTTCTCCAAGAAAATTCATTTAATAGGGTTTTAGAGGAGGCGTGAGTTATCCTCTAAAGTATAATATTGTTTATTTCTATCATTTTGTTGAAATTTACCATCTAAATAATAATATTTAGAATTAAAAATCGTCAAAATTCCGATTTAAAGAAAATCGGTTAACCGGAAGTGTGTTTTTATCAGAGAAAGTCGAATTTCACAACAGATTATTTCATTTATATAGTTTCGATTGCATTGTGAAGTTAATCAATGGCTTTATAATTTAAATAAATCTGGTGTGAAACACTCACACAACTTTCTCTTACTTCAGTTATCAAAATTATAATTGACAAATTTTATAGTTTGTGTACCAAATTTAATGAAATTCGTCGATAACTGGAAAAACTATTCAGTAAAAGAGCACTTCCGGTTTACTAATTTTTTTTAACACTCGGAATTTTAACCATCTATTTATTTCTAATTAATTTTGTTTGGATGATAGAATTGTATAATCAACTATGGTAGCACTTTCGAGAAAAACATAACCCCCTACCCCTCCCCTAAAAGTGCCCTTAAATGATTTTCCCAGAAAAATGTTTTAAATAAAAGTTATAGATCTTTGTATGTTTAGTTTATATACATTGTTTCAAGAAAATCGTTGGAGATATTTCTGAGAAAATCGCGAAAAAGTGAAAAAAATCATTTAGTAAAGTGGTAAAGTAAACGCACTTCCGGTTATGTGATTTATTTCAAACTTGGAATTACAATAATATATCTAATTCTAATAACATTATTTAAATAAGCGAATTGTCCAATAAACTGAAATAGCACTTTAGATGGAAACCTAACCCCACCCCTCCCCAATAACTGCCCTTAAATGAATTTTCCCAGAAAAATGTTTCAAATAAAAGTTGTAGCTCTTTGTATGTGTACGCGTTGATGTAACAAGTTTGGAGAAAATCGTCAGAGCCATTTTTTAGAAAATCGCAAAAAAGTAAAGCAAGGTACTTCCGGTTGTGGAATTTTGACAGATAATGTACAGTGAGATCCCATGGTGATACCTAAACGGATTATCACGTTGGAACTTTCTACGCTTTTTCCTTTTTGAGCTATGCTGTTCACATACATACATACCACACACACTAATAAATTTCTCTTCACTTTAAAAACTTATAAAGTTCACTAATAAAGTGCTTACCTATTGTCGAAATCATCTTTCCTTCGATCAGAATCTGCCCAATCGTACTCTTCTTTACCCCATTTACCTCCACCATCCCATCTGTCACCTACAAATCAATGAATAAAAAATATATATGTATAACTTTGTTTTTACTGGACCTAAAAACTTTTACAAGCTATGTTGGTTAAATGACGAAAAGTCCTGATACATAATATGTATGTACAATACACTTGCTTTCGACCTGGGAGCCAGGTCATTTTCAAGATAATACAATTAGATTGGAACAACATAGCAGGTTACACTTTAATGAAACATTATATTTCATCCTTTAGCAGTGTTGGAAAACAAGCGGTATCATTACTTCAATAAATTCCATATATGGCATTAAGATCACCAATTCTGCTTTAAAATTGATAGATGTGCTCTTTCTATTGATATGTATCATTTCTAATAATTTTCTTATTTGTGGATTGTTTTCTCTGTTAACTATTTTAGTTTTACGGAAGTCATAAGTGTGTCCAGTTTTTGTAGTGTGTTAAGAGTTGTGTTGTATTGTTTCTTTTAACGTCATATTTGTGTTGTCGAATTCGGTTTTAAACATATTGTTTTGTCATTCCTAAGATTTGAACAATTTATTTTGTAAATAATATTAGAATTTAGGTTACTAGGGGTTTTGCCTATTTGGAATCTCTAAAATTTTTTATCTTTGTTTGTTGAAATAGAGTTGTTGTTTCTTTGCCTAATTTTTTATGAAATTATGGATGTTTTTTGGGTAACAATTTTCTTTCGTTTTACTCAAAAAAACCTCATCCATAATCTCATAAAAAAAATACGCAAAATCAAACCATAGTCATCATCCAAAAAATAACCCTATATCAACAAACAAAGATAGGAAATTCTCAGCATCAGAGATATTTTCCGTGATAGCCTGCTTCTTATAGTTGTCATCGACCAGTTTCGGGCATTTTCTCCATCACCAGGATGTGCACACTAAATTTGCTCTGTACAAGTCTATGTTATCGCACTGTTTTGACATAAACATCCTAATGGGATGGGTGAACGCCACCGGTCGATGAAAGAAGAAGCATGCTATCACGAAAAATATCTCTGATGCTTTCCACCTCTGCGGAACCAACCACTACAACTATAGCAAATTCTTATCACTCCCCTATATTCGTGGAATTTCTGAAAGATTAACGCATAATTTTTCAAGAAATAACATTATCAAAATTTTCAATTCTAATTCAAACAGCAAAAAAAAAAAAACATTTTAGAGATTCCAAATAGTCAAAACCCCTATGAACCTAAATTCCAATGTTAATTACAAAATAAATTGTACATGTTCCATCTACTTAGGAATGACTAAGCAATATGTTCAAAACCGAATTCGACAACACAAATATGACGTTGAAAGAAAGAATACAAACAGCTCTCAACACACTACAAAAACTGGACACACTATTGACTACCGTAAAACTACATAGTTATCAGAGAAAACAATTCACAAGTAAGAAAAAATATTTAGAAATAATCCACATCAATAGAAACAGAACACTTATCAATTTTAAAACAGATATTGCTGATCTTAATGCCATATATGGAATTTATTGGAGTAATGATATCGCTTGTTTTCCAACACTAATAAAGGATAAAATATAACGTATCATCAAATCGTAACCTGCTATGTTTTCTAGTCTAGTTGTGTTATCTTGAAAATGACCTGGCCCCAAGTCGAAAGCTCGATACTGTATAACAAAATGTTTTATATATATTAAATATCAGGACTTATTGTCATTTAATTTTAACCATTATATTTTATATATATACATATATGAGTAAAGTACAAAAATTAAAATAAAGACACATTACAGAATATAATTTTATTGTAACAAAACTTAGTTTTACTACTTTCAATCGTTACCACAAAATGACCTTGAATGAGTAAACAAAAAAAAACTAATGTTACCATTTTATGTGCTTTTTAATAACCAGTGTCAAATTACAACTTTCAGGAATTAATCTTGCGAACAATCAAACAGATAAATTATTTAAACGACTATAAATTTGTAAACAAAAAAAAATTAATGCGACAAAATTTATTAAAGGCTTTTTTTTTTTTTTTTTTTTTTTAATAAATGTTATAAACCCAACAAAAATTAATCCAAATATTAATTTGTGACTTTTTCCATAACAGTGTCACAATTTTTTTTAATGGCCACCATAAGTAATTCTAAAAAATGAAGTTCTTTAGAGGGGAAACAACTTCACAGCTTTTGCCAGTAAAATAAATCTATAATAAAAATACAACCAATAGAATACACACAAACACTAATTTTTTGAAGAAGCGTGAAATAAACAAAACACAATCTTTAGTTATGTCGCAATTTTCCAATTGATGGCTTTTTTGTCGAAACCTTAGATGGTTCCTTCACACAATATCAAGTTATTTATACAGTACATTTCTCACACCAGAGGGGAATGTGAAAGGGAGCATTCGCTAAAAGTATTATTTATTTTTTTTTTAATCAGGTAGAGGCAATGAAAGGGTACCTCAGAATGAGGTGCAAGGGAGAATGGGTGAGAACCTTCCGGGGGGATCACACTAGGATCGAGGAAAAAATTTGGCGAGTAAACCGATTCTTGCTATCCAAACTTGATGAGACGAGCAAGAAATGGGGATTTGAGAGAGATTATGAGATTACGATTGGCAGTATAGGAGATGATAATCTTACGAGGCCAACGGAGTCGGGCAGCGGCATTATTCGTTGCTATTCAGATGGCTCTAGGCAGGAGGGTACTGGCCTGTCGGGGGCGGGAGCCTGGTTTCAGGAACTGGATAAAGAGAGTTCGGTGGCCTTGGGTGGCTTGGCCACTGTTTTTCAGTCTGAGGTGGTGGGCATCATTGAATGCTGCCACCTGGTGGGGGAGTGGCAGGGAGAGTTCAAGGAAGTGCGGATTTTCTCGGATAGCCAAGCCGCACTAAGGGCTTTGAGTAAGCCTTGGTGGAGTTCGAAATTAGTGGGAGAATGTCGGAGGAAGCTCAACGCTTTGGCTCGGAGGGGTAAGGTGCATCTCTATTGGATACCCGGACATGCGGGAATAGAGGGCAATGAGAGGGCGGATCGGCTGGCCAGGGAGGGATCATCATTACCATTCTGTGGTCCTGAACCAGCCCTGGCCGTTACAAAGACGTTTCGCGACAAACAGATTAGATTTTGGGAGACGAGTGCTTTGGAGAAAGGCTGGGGGGACACGCAGGGGTGCCTCCAAGCTAAAAGATTTATAAAGGCAGGTAAGCAGAGAATTTCGGAGTATCTCCTGTCTCTCAGTAGGACGGGTTTGAGGACCTTGGTAGGAATAGTGACTGGACACACTTGGGTGTCCAGCCACTTGTTTAACATAGGAAAGACGCGGAGTCCCATTTGTCAGAACTGTGATGACGGAGTTAGGGAAACGGTGTATCACTACTTATGTCAGTGTCCCCGTTTCGCTGGAACTAGGTTTCGTATATTTGGGAGGACACCACTCTCGCAGGATTGTCTGGGCGAGTTGGAGTATAGGGATATCTTGAGATATTGTAGATTAACCGGCAAGTTACCGGGGGAGACTAATTAAGGGGTTACGGGGGGTACCGGGGGGATAAGAGCCATATAGGCTTAGGTCCCGCGCCTTTGGGCACCCGTTTCCGATAATAAATAATAATAATCAGGTATATCAAAAATGGTACTTCCGGTGAAACTATATTTGGGAGCTACAGCATAGAAAAGGAAAAATTTGTTATAAAACACCCGCACGACTCTGCTAATAGTTAATAACTATTATTACTAAAACAAATTAACTATTATTATTTAAACAAATTTTCTTATAACTTTCCACTTTTAATAAAACTTAACTGCTAAAAATATTATACACAATTATAGGAGAGAAGAAGAATGATTATAGACAGATTGGTTTTATACCAGAATTTGATTTTATCAAATTTGACCAATCTCTGAATTTCCATCAAAACATGAAATATCAATTATATATCCCCCCCCCCCCCCGAATCCTTAAAAATCAATTTTTCCAGAAAAATATATAAAATAAAAGTGATGGGAATATACATACATATGTAGTTTTCTATTCAAGATTAGTGAAAGTAAAATCGACCAATTTAGAGCCATCTTCGAGGAAATTCGGAAACTCAGAAAACTACTCTGTAAACTCGCATTCCGGGAAAAAACGGATTACTTCAAAAACCTGGAACCCTATCAACGTATTCAATATATCGTAATATTATAGTTAAAAAAATGCACTTGAATTGTGACTTCATGAAACATGAATTGTGATACATTAGTAGAAAATCTAATTTTTGCAGCCCCAAAAACAATTATCCTGGAAAGAATGTTTCAAATAAAAGCTACAGGACTAAATATGTGCATATGGTATGTGCAAAGTTGAACGGAAATCGTAGTAGTCGTTTTGAAAAAATTATGAAATGATCATTTAAAAATAAAGCAATACAATCGCATTACTTTTGATTCATGGATTGTGGCTGAAATTTTCGGGTCTTAAGCGGTATTGGCACTTAAACAATGTATCAAGTTTGAGCTTGATTCTCTCATAAAACACATACACACACACACACACACACACACACACCGACAGAAGTGAAATTCTTCGCTGAAACATTTAATGTATTCATGAATTTCTTTAAAATCTTTAGTTCGGATGAAATCTCGATTTTGAAAACAGCAATTGTTCTTGAAGCAGTAAGCAGTTAATACAAATGTTTCACGCCATTAAAAGTTCTAAATATTAACACTCTCAGCTAGGATGCAAGCAATGGTATTATTTGCGAGTTGGTAATTTCATGAACTTCTCTTACAGAATGAATTAAACTAGTAATTAACTAATAGGAGAACTTATAGATATAATGTAAACACACAAAAAGTGTCTTCTAGCCCGCTTTTTGAAATGTTTTATATTTATAGGAAATAATTATTACATTTAATTTTAGTATTTAATTCGATGGCTAATGGTACATTCACAATGTAAAGATGTTGGATCTCAAAAACTGTTGACCTTTTAATTTTTCCTTAAATATTAGTGAGAATAAAATGTTTACAGAAAAATGCACCCTTTCGTATTTAGCAGCTGGTAAAGTAACATTTACTAGGTTAAAATTAAAATTAGATAAGTATCAAAAAATGGATTACAAAGAATTATAAGAAAAAGAAATGCAAGATGTTATATTTGTTAAAAGTATAGATCAAGATTTCCTGATTTACTTGGAAGAGTCCTAATGTGCGAAAATCATCATTGAAGTTAATAAAAGCTTCAGAAGTACGACTATGACACAAATTTCATGAGAACTTCAAAATACAATAGGCATTTCCCCCAAAACAGTCATTTTATTTACAGTTCGAATGCAAA
The DNA here is from genome assembly GCA_011037195.1 of Triatoma infestans. NCBI lineage: Eukaryota > Metazoa > Arthropoda > Insecta > Hemiptera > Reduviidae > Triatoma > Triatoma infestans. The sequence goes on from JAAEAF010003034.1 coordinate 42,092, forward strand.
ACTAATTTTTGAGAAGTATTATCACGTATATCTAAGCAAATTAAAACAAGACAATAACTTTAATTAATATATATATACCTCTGAGACCCATCGCATCACTGGAAAGTCCTACATATTTATCTTTATTCTTCTTGGCTTTTTTCCTTTCATCCCTTAATTTATCATCATCCTGTATGAAATCTATAAGTTCTTTAACTTTATGCCTTATATTAATACCCTGATCTTTACCATATTCATCTACGAAAACATAATTCTCTAATCCTCTCAGGTCGTATATATGTTCTCTAGACGAAGTAACTACTCTTTCTGAACCATTTCTTACAAGATAATTTAACAACAGTAAGCTCTGAAACGAAGAAAAAAACAATTGATAATAATAACAACAGTAAATCTTGTCTTTTTTTTTTGCAAACGTGTTCAGTTTTATTAAAATTATGTTGAAGTTGAAAAGATATCCTAAACTCATTAAATAATTCAAATAACATATACTTTGTACGTGCGTCTCCAATTCTTTTTATTGTCTTGTAACATTCGTTTCCACAACATGGTCATTACTTCAGGAAAATGTTCAAAAGTAAATGTAGCCTGCGCTATTTCTAACATTAAAGCACCTAACAAACAAAAAAATTGACATTTCGTTTTGTTATATAATTAAAATAAACTCTATACACAAAAGTATTAAAATGAATAGTAACAGTTTAGAAAAATAAGAATACCTGTAGGACCCCATGCATCATCATTTGTAGCCTCACGCACTTTTGCTTCAATTTCTGTATAATTCATAACAACATTTGTTCTAAAAAAAAAATATATATATATACATATACATTTAGATATGTAAATATTTTTTATATATAAAATAATCTGCTTTCATAAAAAACAATATTATATTAGTGGAAAATTATTTTTCAGTTACCGAAACAAGGATTAAATGGAGATCGCCAGAAATGATAAAAGTACACGATCTAGTAATTATAATAAAAATAAGTAAAGACAAAAAGAGAATTTTATTACATATTAATCATATACAACACTTTATTAAAAATATGTAGGGGGAAACTGAGAAAAATAGCACTCTGAAGGAAAAAATTCTTATTACATGAAGTCAAGTTCAACAACACTACCTCAACCTATACAACTTTTGATTATTAAATTATTCACACTATCATGCTGCTCTGTTATTTGATAATTATTTAGAAATCTAAATTGATCAACAAACGTGTACGTAGGGATATATATTAACAGGTAGCTATGGAAAAAAAAATAAATCCTACAGGTAAGATAGAAAAAAAATATGAAGAGAAGGAGAACTGAGGTGTGTAGCAAAGAGACGAGTCAAGTATGAAGATGTTTGAGAAGAAATACATTTTTTACTTACACTTTATCAGCTAATTCCCGTACTTTCCACATTATTAATTGTAAAAAATCACGATAGCTTCATTAAATACTTAAAATTTTTTCCACCATCAAATGGTTATTTGATTGATATTTTGTATAACAGCTATATCACAGACTAACCACCTAACAGCTGTGCTGGCCACCATCACCAAGAACTGACGTTTATGACGTATGTAAGTAACCATTAGTAGCCACACTGTTGATTCATTATAATAATTTTTAGAAACAATTGTGTATTTTGTAATACATAATTTTTAAAACATTAAATTAACTAATATGAAAAAAAAAACGTTTTTAATTTATTAATAAAAATATTATATTTTGAAAAAATTATATAGTGAGATAATCACTTTTAGTAAGGTCTGAGGTGTAATGGAGTAAATACCAGCAATAGCAATGCTATCATTGACTTTCACTAGTCAATGTCATACACGCATTCAATAAATAAGTTTTAATTTCCAATTGGTAATAAGAATAGTTGAGCCCCGCCCTTACTGGGAAAATGACAATGAAGCAAAGTTACTGTAGGATTATGCATTGGCGGAGCGCTTCTAATACTGCTTAGAGGGTAGCCGCAAATGTTAGACTCATAATATTATGTGCTTTTGATAGTTACTTTCATCACTTTTCTGCTCAATATATTTCTACTCATTTTAATGAAGGTTACAAGCTGAAATACATTTCTAGTGGGTACTTTCTTTATTCTCCCCAAAAATAAGGGTTCTATTCTTAGGTTTAATCTTATAGAAATACGCAATTATTTATTAATCTTTTCCTTTATTACCAGTCTCCGCTCAATACATACTTTTTATATACACCACTGCAACCTTTTTATTCTGTAACCCCCTCATGACCATCTACATATACATACATAATATGTGATATATACAAACATTTATACATACATACATGACTAATCTACATATACATACATTATATTAAAACACAATAAGACTTACCGACAAATCCTATTTCGTTAATAATCGGCCTGCTACAAATTAGCTGAGCCTTAGAGAGAACTTGTGAACTAAAGTAGAAGAGCTTGTGGGTGCTCAAAACCAATATATTCCAGCTGACATTAAAAAATATATTAGTGAGTTTAGGTATCATGATTATGTTAATAGGTAGGTATCTCGTAGGGTGTAATATATTAGCTATTTCCACATAATGGGTTCCTAACAAGGCACCTAAGTCCTTTATTAAAAACAAAAAAAGCTAGTTCTTACAATCATAATAAATAAAAACGAATACATTTGATTTCCTTTATTACATTTGATTTGCAGTTTACTGCCAAACTTCTTACATATTTTCTTGTATTAAACCTGCTTGTATTTCACATTTATTTACTTGTACAAGCCCGCAAACAACCTGCAAAAGCTTGTACAAGCTTTTGACTGTCTTTGCATTGCCTTTCTTCAAACTTTATCCACTCTTATTAGTACGGTGTACTCCTGAAATAACTTATCGCTTCCCCCCTGCTAATAAAAATGACTTGATAAAACACTGAGCATACTTTACAACACTATTAAAATTTGGTTATAAAGGATTCTTCAAAACATGCTATCATTATACACTACTTTCTAATATCTAATCATAATTTATAATAATTCCACTTGTCATTAAACACATCACATAGTAACATAACCTTATAACCTCCCCACAAATGTATATACAACCAACAAGTGTTAGTGTAACAGAAACATTAGGTTGAAGTGAAGTCTCTACATGAACTTCGTGAATTTGCTCTGACGATGGATGAAAATCCGAATCCGATCAAAAACATTATAAATATGCATGCTACGACAGATAAAATACAGATATCACTTTTTTTTTTGTAGTAAAGCAATATCCAATTTATTTATTTGAAATAAACTTTAATAACAATAGCAATACGGTATTACTAATACATTCAATTATACAAAGATCCTAGTCTATTTACACACATAAACGCTACACTAGTTAGTCTGTTACCTCCTGCAATCTTCCTGCAGTGCCCGCTTAATCCACTCATACATCTTCCATTTTTTACAGATCGTGGATTTGTCTTGGTCTACGTATCCTGGAGGAGCATCGTAACTGTGACTCTGTAGTGGTGCTTTTGTCGTCTTCTATTTTGTCTTAGGGAGGTCCTAGAGATTCTAAGTATTTTGTGTGTGGTGTTGGTGAATTTTCCTGGCATGGTCTGTGTGGAGAAGTATCTCTTAGTTTTCTTTGGTAGGGGAGGATAAAATGTCTGAGGGCACTTTATCGAATTTGGAGAAAAGGGTTTAAACAGAACCATGCCTAATCTATTTCTTCTGAGGCTGTTCAAATTTTCCTTTATCGTCCCTGGTTACGATACGTCTTTGATCCATACTCTTTCTCTGATGTTTAGAGGGGCCAAAGACGAGCTTTGTGAGTATCTTTGACATTGCTTTCCACCCTTTCTCTCCTTAAAGTTTCCTTATTAGAGACTTGTTTTTTGAGGAGCAGGCATGGGGTGAGGTATTTTTGAATTATGGGAACCGTATTCTTTAGTCGTCGACCCATGCTTATTTGAGCTGGAGTATATCCGTTTTAAATTTCCGCATTTCTGTATGCAAGGATACCTAGATAATAGTCTTCTTCTTTGGTTATTATATTCTTTACAATTAGACTCTTGCCTCTGGTAATCCATTTGCTTGAGGATGCTTTGGACTGATGATTACTACTTCAAAGCCATATTTTTTAGCAAAGTTGCGAATTTTTGAGCACGCCTGAAGGGTTCAAACCAGGTCCCGCAGTCGCTCATTATTTTTGTAGTATACCATGATGGGCCACATTTCCCTGGTTACTGAGTCCATGGACAAGTTATTGAGTTGTGATACTTCGGGATAGTGGGAGCATTGTCAATCATGAAAGAAACCATCTTCCTTTAACCTTGAATACTCTACCGATGATTTTGGGGAAATTCTATTTGAAGGAAAGGTACCTTGTGATATTATGTTCTTGTAGCACATTGGGGGACATCGCTCGACAAATGTTTTTATTTCTTGAAAATTCCGGCCACTAGACGGCATTTTTCGCCGAGAACGGCATTTAGTTATTCCCATGTTACCATTATGCAGTGCATAAAGGACTCTTTTCCTTGAAATTGGAGGTATCACTATTCGGTGATTCATTAAAAGAAGTCTCCCATAAATTCAAAATGAACATCTAGCTGCTACTCATAAATTTTCTTATTTTGATGCAGATGCGGTCCCGCTGTTGTTCATCGTAAATTTGTTGATCATATTTGTTTTTTAAGGCTTGAATTGCAGTTTTCATACATACCTCTGCTTCATTAGTAATACTGCCATCTTGTCTCACACACAGTGATGTGGGTTCCGTGATAAGAGATCCGCGGTAGCTAATTTCTTCCCTGGCACATGTATAGTGGTGTAGCTATACCGCATCATTCGGAGACGAAATCTTAACACGCGAGGAGATAAATTATTTAGAGGTATATTAGAGAAGGTATTAACGGTTTGTGGTCAGATTCTAGGGCGAAGTCTACTTCGATTATATAGTCTTTTAGTCTAATAATGCAAGTGCTTCTTTTTCTAATTTAGATAACGTTGCTCCGTCGGCGATAGCGTCCAGGGTACACAAGTGCCTGGTATGATGGTTCCGCTGTGTTCTTGTAAGAGTGCTCCTCTTATCCCATAGGAAGAGGGGTCCCCTGTAACTATCGTTTTTAGTTTAGGGTCGAATATTGTCAATATCGGTGCTAAAGCTTCCTTCAGTTTTTGAACACTACTTCTTCATGAGGTCCTCAGACGAATTTCTTCTTTTTTTTCTAGGTTGATTAAGAAGTTCCTCACTAAGGTGTAGCTTTTGCGAGCAGAAATTAGTTATTCCCAATAACGCGTTTTTTTATAGATTTTTTGGTGGTTCCAATTCTTGACCGCCTTTATTTTATCTGGATGATATGTTCGTCAAAAAGATGGTCTAAAAATTCAATCGGCGTTTTTCCTATTTGCGTCTTTCTTTTGTTTAGAGCCATTCTGATTTTTTCTAACTTCGATATTACGGCTTTGGGACGTTTATAATGTTCTTCAGTTGATCCAAAAACTAGAACATCGTCCATGAGGCAGATGTTCTCCTCGCATGCTTCTAGAATTTCCTGCATCCGCCGTTGGTAGTGTTCCGATGGTGTGGTAATACCGAAGGTTACTCATGTAAAGCGTCAAGGAGTGATGAAGGTAGTTAAAAAGTAAGCTTTTGGATTCTTCGTTTAATTCAATTTGGTGGAACTCTGACTCTGCATCTAGTTTAGAGAAGTATTTCGCTTTACCTAGAAGACCAAGAGTATATGTCCCGTCCGGGATTGGCTAGAATTCCGTTTTGACACAACAATTAGGATGTCTAAGATCTACACAAATTCGCACATCATAAGCGTTGCTTCGGGATTTGTTGGGTACCTGGTTGGCTGTTTTATTGGCCAATTCTGTTTTTTACTGCTTATCTATGCCATACACTGGGATGAATTAATTATAACTTTAATTAGATAATAATAAGCTACTGAGGAGATAAACACTTATAAGTTAAAAGAAATTATAATTACAAAGAAAAACAAGTAATAGAGATTGTAATGGAACCGTTTGTTGCGATTCCTGATGTAGTAGATGTCTTCAAGAGGGCGGAAGTTAGTTGAGAGGTTTTGGAAGTTAGTGCATCGAATTATTAATACGGATTCTATAAAAATAAACTGTATTTTAACGTATAAATGGTAACTAATAACTAGCAAAATACTTAGGAATAAATAGAAGATAAATAAGTAATAAAGTAGAATGATAAAATAAACGAACTAAGATGCACTACTAAAGATATACATTTTAAATGAAACTGTGTGTAGTCGCGTAAAATGCTGCTTGTGTATATGGATGCGCTCGTATCGTCGTATAAGATATAATGCTCCTCGTTGTATATGATAGAGTTTATATATTGGTGTTGCCACACCACACCAAGTTGAAAAGGGCCTTGTTGTTTGTTTGGCTGCGGCATTGTCTTGAAGCCGGCGGCCTGCTTGGTCGCTGGTTATAAATTGTTCTTTTATTACTGCCATCCTTTTTTAAGATAGCAGCTGGCTGGAACCACTTTGACTTTCCACATTGTTATGACTTTCCATGTCATTACAAGATCAATCATTTGTTAAGAAAACGATAGCTGAATAATTCACAACACAATACTTGCTATAGCGTGCATCGAGAGAGAGAGTGAGGCTGTATGCAGGTTTTCTCAAACAGGTTTGCATCGCTACATAGTTGTTGAGAATGGCAAGTAGTTCCAGCTATCTGCAGTCCTGTTAGCTTATCTATTATGGTTTGCTTATTATGTCGAACAAAGTACATAATGCCCTAGAAAGTCTGTATCTAGTAGGGGTTTGCTGACATCAATGACAGTGAAGAGGAAGGCTCAAGCCAAAGTTTGGGCACATCTGTTTCTAGCCTTATATGGGGGTTGCTGAGCCTTTGGCGGTATACAGTTGGTGTGCAATAAAGATGGGAATCCGCAATTATCCAGGAATGTGTTAATACTTGTTTATTTAATAGTTTAGTTTAGTTAATCATTATTATTTGTGGCATACTTTCTTAATTACAATGAGCATAGAAAAATATAGAGAAGTAGGAAAGATAGTAGATGTCTCAGCCAATTTGGCCACAGAATGACCCAGTTCTATCCTTCTTCTTTTCTGAAGTAATTTTTTTTTTAACTTTATTTGCTGTAATCAGCGCAAAAGCGCTATACGTAACCATGATCACTGTGAATATCGCAAAATACTCAAAGTGGAGAAGTTGCCGAATGATAGACAGATTGTTAGAGGGGATATTGCACTGTGACCTGGAAAATCTATTGTGCCCCTGCCCAGTGATAAGACTCCAACAACAATACTTAGTCTACTACTTAGAGAAAAGATCGCGAGGCCACTGTCTTTTGAGATGTCTAGGAAGGTTGAATGGAATGTTTCTGGAAGATAGGTGCTGTCTAATGGATTGCAATGCCATGTAAGTTGAGATGGAATTTTCTATAACGGTTTTAAGCAACTTGGGAAAGAAAGGAATATTATGATCTGTATGAATAGTTTAATTGGAGATATATAAGGGACCGATAAGTAGGAGCGCGTAATTTTGGATTGCAAGGTCAGGATTCTTTGGAAGTTTGAGCATTTGGTTTAGTTAAAAAAAAAAAATCCCTAAAAAAGAACTTTATTTCACCAATTTTAAAAGTTACGTAATATTTACAAAAGTTAATTAAATATTTACTATTCACTTTTGGAATCTTCTGCAATTCCTTGCGAATGTGCCGATAATCTACGTCTTCTCCATGCAGTCATATAGGTTCTTGGATGTATAGGTAGAAATCCAGCTAAGCCTAAAAGTTCAGCTACTGGCGTGGATATTTCGGATCCTTCACCAATCCAATATCTTATTCTTTCGAAATTAAATGATACTAATTTTTCATTCTTGTTATTTGGCATAGGATCGTAAGTACCTAGTTGTTCTATGGGCTGTTGATGTTGGTTTCTTCCTTTCATTATTACCACAATATGATAGAATGGTCTGTTAGCACAACCGTAACGTGCAAGCCTGATAGCTTTTTTCGCATGTTTTATACATAATCCGCCACCACTTGATGGAAATATTGCTGAAGCCATAATTATAACCGAATTTTATGCGTTTCAGGCACAGAACTGGAATAAGATAACCTCAATAAACGTAACCTCCACGATTTTGATTTCGAGAGCGTTAATTTGATTATGAACCCATTTAATGAGTAGGTGAATTGATTAATTAATTTTTACACAAGGTTTAGTTAATTCTAAACTTGGAAGTAAATTTTATATAAATCAACTATACTGCTTCAAGTTGCACAAATAATAGATTTCTTCGTAATTATATATATTTCCCTTTCTATAATTAGATATCAGAGGCTTTAGGTAGTAGCAAAGTAGAAAATTAGTACCAAATTAATTCATTCATTATGATCTTCAGTATGAACCATGAATACTGATATTCATTATGAACCAGTATTTATATCATTATTTCAGGGTACGTATTCAGAATTTCTTAAAAATATAAAAGTAATTAATATAATTGGTTTACAACCATTGTAATGTGAGATGATAATAATAGTAAAAAATTGTATGGAAACAGCTGACGTTGTGGGAAGATTAAAACAGCGCAGTTATCTCTTTAGAATGTCGGATTAGGTTATGTGAAAGGTTGTTGAAAGTTATTTTGTTCATGCCCTACCTTAATTTTTTAGAATTTTGCATTTCATTTTTTTGTTTTAGAACTATGAAGTAAGAAAACAAGTTTACTTTATTTAATATTTATTAAAATAATAAAGGCGCTTGGTTGTTTAAAGAAAAAATGAAGAGAGTTGTTTTGTTCAGAAATGGGACTAACGTAGATGGGAAGGTTAGTTATAATAATTATTGCAAGAGAAAAGTAATTATGGGTTATTATTATTTTATAAACAAAGTGGAATCTAAAATTAATGGAACCATAAATTAAGTTATGTGTGAGTATTTATTTAAAAATGTCATTCATTCGTTTTTCCTCCTTTTTTCCCTAGGTCGTGCTTGTAACACATTCCTTAGACGAACTGTTAACAGCTGCAGGAAACAAATTTAAGATTACTGCAAAGAGGTTGTTTACTGAAAAAGGTGGTGAAATTGATGATATTAAACTAATTAGGTAAATAATTACAACCTGGTAGATAGTAAGATCTTATCTAAAATTTGTTTGTTTAAATAGAGTAATCAAAAAACCAAATTCCCTGACATGGAACATCTATTATAGATCCCTTGTGTGTCCTTGATTGTATATTGCGATCTCGCCTGTGAAAGTATTGCATTATGCAGATAAAAGTGGGGCAAGTGATCTAGAGTCTGCCATTCGGTACAATTTAAATAATTGCCCACATCAGCTGCTGCTACAGGCTAATGCACACATTGAGCACTACAGATAGTTGTGATTGTTACGGTGCCATTGTAAGTCTTATTCTTGTTACTAGGCAGTGAATACCCCCAAGAACGCCAACAATCCAGAAGAAATAGCTTGACATTTTTTCGACGTGGAGTTGATTATTTTGATGCTCAGTAAAACTGATATTATAGTCAGTTTGTTTCGCGCTTTTCCCAATCAACTGATATTGTTAAATTCAATTTTCAGAGATGATGACATCCTTTACGTTTCTTCCGGCGAACATTATATCGCACCTAATTCCTCGGCAGGACCCAGCAGTACCAATTCTGTTGCTCCACCGCTTAAGCAGGAAATCGTAGAGGTACGTAGAATGGAGCCAAAAAATTTACACTGGGTTACGCTTAATGTCGGTGGCAAATACTTTACTACATCTAGAAGTACGTTAGTCAGTAAAGAACCTAACAGCATGTTGGCCAGGTAATTTTATCCAGCATTTATGCGTTCTCGGTATTAGTTAGGTTTGGTTTTATTGGTGTAATAAATTTTTATTCGTTTCTAGAATGTTCGCTGAACGAGATAACGGATATTTTATGAGTCCAAGTAATGTTGACAGTCAGGGTGCGTTTCTAATCGATCGTAGCCCGACATATTTTGAACCAATTCTTAATTATCTTCGGAATGGACAACTTATCTTTGATAACAATGTGAATCCTGAAGGTAAATGTGTACATAAATAAATATTACGTAAGTTCTGTAAGTGTAGCTGTAATTATTGACACTTTTATTGGTTTTGAAGGTGTGCTAGAAGAAGCACGTTTCTTTGGAATTGACTCCGTGATCCCTCAGTTGGAGAGTATGATCGCCGCAAGTCAGCAGACAAGAGATAATTTACCTTTGACCCGACGTGATGTCATTAATGCGCTAATTAACACTCCTTATACTGCCGAGTTACGATTCCAAGGTGTTAATTTGGCCGGTTCTGATCTTAGCCGGCTTGATTTAAGATATATTAATTTCAAAGTATGTAGTTTTCTTAAAACAAAAGTGAAAGTTATTTCATAAATGTATTTTCTGGAATGACAACCGGTTTTTGCAGTATGCGTGCCTCCATGGTTGTCGAATGGTCGGTGCAAATCTCAGTTGGTGTTCATTGGAAAGGGCTGATTTATCTCATGCTGTTTTGGAAGGTGCTCAGTTGCTTGGGGTGAAAATGCTTTGTGCAAATCTTGAAGGTGCAAATTTACGTGCTTGCAATTTTGAAGATCCTGCTGGTACTCGCGCCAATATGGAGAGTAGGTATTATTTTTCTTATTATTCATAATTAATATTGATATATTATAGTTTATTTGTGGTTTAGGTGTTAACTTGAAAGGAGCTAACCTGGAGAGCAGCAATATGGCGGGCGTTAATTTAAGAGTTGCAACACTCAAAGGAGCTAATCTGCAGAATTGTGACCTCAGAGCTGCGGTACTTGCCGGTGCAGATTTGCAAGTGAGTACTTTTGTTAAATGCTACGATCTATTTGTAATTGATCGAATTGGTGTGTAAGAAGGTTGGCAGCAAACGGTATATTGGAGATGATATTAAAATAAATAATAGATGAAATCGAAATTTACGGGATCTATAGAAAACCCACTTCTACTGACGTCATAATACCTTCCAGTTCCCATCATCCCACTCAACACAAACTAGCAGCCCTTGCATATCAATATACTTACATATTTTCTTGTATTGAGCCTGCTTATATTTCACATTTATTTATTACTTGTACAAGCTTTTGACTGACCGTAAACTTTGCATTGCCTTTCTTCAAGCTTTATCTATTTTTGTCAGTACAGGATTCCTTTGAAATAACTCCCCCTCGTCAATATAAATAATTTGACCTAACACTGACATACTTAACAACACTATTAAAATTTAGATAAGTATTTTTCAAAACGTGCTATTTATTATACACTTTTTTCTAATGTCTAATCATAATTTATAATAATTCCACTTTGTTATTAAACACTCACACATAGTAACACAACCTTATAACCTCCCCACATATATACATCCAAGAAATGTGAGTGTATCAGAAATATTAGGTTGAAGTGAACTCTCTACACGAACTTGGTGAATTTGCTCTGAGATCGATGAAAATCCGAAACCTGTCAGAAACCAAATGAATATGCATGCTACGACGGATAAAATACCGCGGACCCATCCACATATTCAACCAACACTTTCATTAAAAATTATTATTCCTTGAACAAGGTGTTTTGACTTAAGAAGGTCTAGTTAACGCATTCTTTAAAGAAGTAGGCCATCATGAAAAATATGCTTTCGGATGCTTTCCAGCTCTGCGGAACCAACTGCAACAACAAAGTTTATCTTAAAGCATATTAAAAAAAGCATATGTAAAAATTAAACCAAGTAAACAGCCCTCGAAACACACAGAGGGATTATCATTATTATTTAAGGCGCGTCAACATCTGTGATCATTAACGTTCGGAACCTACTTAGTGCACTGCCGGGTTCGGACAGTGTTCTCTCGTTACAGACAACATGCACACCTAATGTAACAAAAAAATATAATAAATAATATAAGCAACCATACTATCAAATGAAACTGATCAAAGTCATTCCTAGTTGTCAGGCATATTTTCCGAGTAGCCTGTGTTTATACACTAAATGCTCGGTGCAAATCTATGTTATTACACTGTTTGACAAAAACATCCTGATGAAGGGCGAACGCCCGAAACTTGTCGATGACCAGAAAAAGAAGCAGGCTACCATGGAAAATATCCCAATTCCTAGTTGTGTTCAGCTTCAATAGTTTTCCAGTAGTTCCCTTCTTTTTTTTTTAATGTTCAAACTAGTTGTGAAACGTTAACATCGTAGAGTATAATGTCTATATTCAGTTGTAGACATTATTCAGTTTCTATGCATGTTTGCTTTCTGAAAGAACCTCTTATATATTCTTCTACATTGCCTACATGCTTTTATAAGTTGTCGAAGAATACTTGAATACATTTTCTTTTTAAACAACAGTTCAATGAACGAAATGAAAGTACCAACTGAAGATATATCGATACGGTCTATTAATAAACAAATAATTTTTACAAACTAGAAGTTGCTGTACGAATCCATTCCGATAATAAATTCCTCGATAATACTAGAAATCTTAAACATTTATTTCAAGATGAAGTTTGTCAGTTGATAAGTTGAGTTGAAAGGGTGAAATTAATAATTGCATTTGCGGTAATGGATTCTCAGTGAAGGACAATCTGTGTTCTTCTCTTCTTCTGACAAATTTTAAAACCTCGCAGATATTGCGAAGATGGGTGTAGAAATGATGGCAGCTCCCGTTCATAACATAAAAAGCATTGACACATTACGGGAGGAGATAAATGAGAACCAGCTGAAAAGGATGGTGTGCCCTGTAGATATGTAGTGGCATTGGCTAAAACCAAAACGCCTACGACCAATATTATAGTCCCCTTGGTATTTTTACTTGTATACTATATATTGTCTTTACATAGGGTGAATTAGTTTGTGTGTGGGTGATCTAAAGTTCACTTACGGATACGCTAAAATAAAGTACAGTCAATTTCTTCTGGAGATCCTATGTGTACTGAATGAATGTTGGTTGTTGCTAGTGTAATAATCGTTACTATTGCTAGGTACAGAAGCAAGAATTCCTTATGAAGTAGCAGGGCTAGTAACTTCTATGGGAAAAGTGTGATCTACATTTATATTTACAGGGACTAATCTTTATATGGGCATACAAGCCTAGCAAATAGCCTTGCAAACTATCCAAAACTAGCTTTTTGAACCCCATGACATTCTCTGCCCCTACTATCTAGTCATTATTTCCTAAATCATGTTTTTACTTTTTGTCGCTTCATAAAACTGTTTTAAAAGACAGTAAGTGTTCCAATTTTCGAAAATAAGTTATTACTAGAAATATTGTGCTCCCATTTGTCCCCGAAAAAGTGATTTTTACAAAACTGTGTGTATGTGTAATAACAACATGACTCAAAAATGAAAAATCACACAGTTGAAATATGATAGTCCGTTCAGATATAATCAATAAATAAACCGGAAATGCTTTATTTGAATGGATTTTTTTTTTTTTTTTTTTTTTTTTTTCTCAGAAAAGGAGTTGGGCTCTAGCCTTGTAAGTGAACAGATCGTCTCTACTTCAATTTTCTTTTTTCTTATGTTAGAGTGTTCAGAGTACAGTGAAATTTGGAAGACATAGAGTTTTGTGTAAAATCAGTGTTTGTGTAAACTTAGAAAAAAATTCATTGAGCCGTTTTGAAGTTATCAGTTTTTGAAAAGCTAAAATTTCTAATAGAGTTTTAGTGATTTATTAAGAGATTTGCAAAGGTGGGGCAATGCAAAACAAGAGTGACAACACAGTAGTGAGTGGGGGCAGCTTATCAACACTGAGTAGTGGGGCAGCCGCTACTACACCTGAAGTTATGTTTGCTAATCTTACTTTATCTCTTAATTCTTTGACGGAACAGTTAAAAATGTTGAGAACCGATACAAATGCTCTTCGAGAAGAGAATAAACGCATATCATCTTCGATAGTTTCTCTTGACCAACATGTAAAAAAAAATCTTACTGACTTTAAAAAAGAAATTATCGATCTAAAAAATCAAAATGGTATTTTACAGCAAGAGAACTTGCAACTGAAGAATGAATTATTACAACTGAAACAATATACTAAATATGATGCAATTAAAATTACGAATTTTCCTACTACTGACAATGAGAATTGTTTGGAAATTTTTGAAAAAATTTGCCAAAAAATTAAATTTAATTACAACCACGAATTTATCGCAAACTGTCACCGCCTTAGAATTAGAAGCACTGTATACCCGCCTCCGCTAATCATTAAATTTGTAAGAAATAGAGATAAAGTTTCTTTTTTAAGACATTTAAAGGAAAATAAGATTCGACTTTCATCTAGAATGTTTATGGAAAATTGCTCAGATATACCTATTTACATATCAGAACTCTTATCACCGGAAATGGCCACAATATTCAAAGAAGCACGCACTTTAAAGAAGAGGAATGAAGTACAATACGTTTGGACGAGAAACGGAACGATCTTCGTCAAGGCCTCTGATAAGTCTGATGTAGTAATAATTAAATCTGTGCAAGACTTAGAGAAATTTGTGAAGCCGAAATTGACGGGATGTCTAGGAAAAACTGATTTCTATGAAGAATCAGAAATTGAAGAATCTGACGCTACTGATAAATCAGAAATTAGTATTGGTAGTGCCAGTAAGAAGAGAAAGATAAAAAAGACTGGGAAAATACATACGTTTTTTCGACCCCCTCAGAGTAAGGAATAATTCGATAACTGGATCACCGACTGTTCAGGAGGATGTGGATAAATCAAAGGTAATTTTTTGGAACGTTCAAGGTTATGCAAACTTTACTTCTCACGTACGGCCACCTTACGAGAATACCATTCTCTGTCTGTCTGAAACATGGCTCACCAACGACTTAACATTTTTACCTGCTTCTTTACAAGGTTTCCAGTCTGTTTCATCTATCGCCATAAAGGAGAAGACCAAGGGCCGCGCCAGTGGAGGTTTGGCTATTTTATATAACCCTAGTGTCTACTTTGTTGATGTTATTTTCAAAAATGAATATTGGCTATTTACCCATATAAGAATCAAAGAATCTAACTTAAAATTTATTATAGGATTAATATATTTTAAACCGACTCTTGACGTGGAATACATCTCCCCACTTCTGGAAGAGGTCTTAAAAAAGCTGCAAAGTAAATACTGTAACAATTTAATTCTCTTAGGGGGCGATTTCAATTGTAGGGTTGGCCAGTTAAATCAGTTTGATTTGGAATTTTTACGTGGAACAGGATTCAGTGGTACTCGTGCTTCTTTGGACAATGTAGACAATAGAAAGGGTAGGTTGTTGGTAGAAACAATGGAAAATAATTCTTTCTTACTTCTTAATGGAAGGGCCCCCAGCGACTCTCCCGGCAACTTCACTTATATTAATGTCAGAGGCCAAAGCGTGATTGATTTAATTTGGTGTAGTCATGAGGGAATTTGCCACTTGAGGGACTTATCCGTGGAAAATGATATTTCTAACTCTGACCATTTCCCAGTTAAAATTATTTTGAATTTCCAAACCTCAGCTAGACAGAAGTGTACAAATAGATTAATACAGAAAGATTATTATTTGTGGAATTCATCTAAAAGTTCCGCTTTTAAAAAGCAATTAATGTGTTGCCCCAGAGTTTGTAAGATATTTGATAATTCGGAAGAAATGTATTCCAATCTTTTATCGGCTTTCCATGAAACTGCTTCCTCCCTTCAATTGCGTCAAAAAAAAAAAATAAACTTGGCCAGAAATAGCTCGAAAAACAAGCCATGGTACGATAACGAGTGTATAGAGGCAAAGAATTTAGTGAAGCAATACTTTAAAAAATTAAAAAAATCTAATTTTAACGAAGTTAATTTTATAAATTATGTAAATTCAAAGAAAAAGTATAAAAATATCTTGAAAAATAAAAAACGAACTTATGAACTTAATATTATTAACAATCTAAATGACTTTAGGAACAACAAATGTTTTTGGAAAACTATTAACTTATTTAGATCGAAAGAATTTCAACTCAATCCAATCAGTCGGGAAAATTGGTGTGAGTACTTAAGAGGAATTTATACACCGAAAAATATTAGCTATGACCTTTTTTTTACCGTTACTCACCCATTTCTTGATGCGCAAATTACTCTCCAGGAAATTCAATTCGTCTTATCAAAACTCAAATTTGATAAAGCCGTAGGAATCGATAAAATACCAAATGAATATTTTAAGAATTTACCGATGAACTGGCAGCTTTACCTCTTATCTTTATTTAATAAAATAATGGAATCTGAAACGATACCGAAATCGTGGTCAAAATCTATTGTAAGTATGTTACACAAGAAGGGCAGTAGAGATGATCCTGAAAATTACCGTCCTATCTCTTTACTAAATTCCATTCTAAAGGTATTTACAAAAATACTCTTAGAGAGGCTTAAGTCATGGGATGATTATTGTAATATTTTACCAGAATCACAAAGCGGCTTTAGGAAGGGGCGCTCTTGCCTAGATAATTTATTTATTGTAAATAGTCTTTGCCAAATCATTTTGGAGTATAGAGAAAAAGACTTCTTCATAATTTTTGTCGATTATAAAAAGGCCTTCGACAGCGTGAACCACCACCTATTGTGGCGAAAATTGAATAACTTTGGTGTAAGTGGAAAAATTATTAGACTTCTCCAAAGCCTCTATAGCGCCGCTAAAATACAAGTAAGTTGTAATGGGGATCTCACAGATGAGATAAGTGTAACTAATGGCGTCCTCCAAGGAGAAGAACTTTCTCCGTATCTTTTCAGCCTGTTTATTAGTGACTTGAAGGATTTTTTCACAGAAAGGGGAGCTGTTCTTATACAGCTAGATTCCAAGACGGAAGTCTTAGGTTGTGAATATGCAGACGATAAGGTCATCTTCGCGGATTCTGTTACTGATGTCACTAACAAATTACACATTTTGTCGGAATATGCGGATAGTAACTTTCTGGAGATTAACACTAATAAAACAAAAATCATCCATTTTCATAAAGGCAAAGAGAAACATATAAGGTCATTTTATTACAAAGATAAGATAATAGAATCAGTCCCCTCTCTCATGTATCTGGGAGTTTTGTTCTCGAATTCAGGGTTATTTTATAAGGCCGCGCAATTAGCTCACTCTAAGGCGCTCTCAGCTGCTGGTGGGGTTTTAAATATTTGTAGGAAAAGCAAGGTTGCATCTTGGGAAAGCAGAAGTAAACTTAACGACGCGCTAGTAACTAGTTGTCTTCTTTACGGGGTCCAAATATGGGGTTTAAGATATCTCGAAAAAATAGAACATGCACATTTAAATCTGTTTAAGAAAATGTTTTCCCTAAACAGAAGTACTCCTTTATGGTTAATTAGAATGGAGTTTAACATAACTAGTTCCAGTTACAAAGTTCTTAAATTAACCCTGAAATGGATAACTAAATTGTTACTTATGGGAGATACTAGAATTCCAAAACTCTGTTTTCTCAGACTTAGGCACTACCACGAAAAGAAGCCCTCCTTAAAATACAACTGGTATACCCAGGTGGTAAACATCCTCAAACAAATAAACGAAGATAGCTTACTATCCGACTTGGACCCAAAAAATTTTAAACAGAAAACCGTACTTGTGCTGAATACCTACAGGCAATACTTGTTAAACAAGGACTATGAGTCCCTTTATTCCAGCAAATATAACCTTCAGTATCTAAAATTTTTTGACCCTATTCCTGATTTACAGCAATACCTACAGACAGACACTCCTTTTGCAGTTATCAAGTTATGGGCACAAATTAGGCTATCCAGTGGTTATTATATAAAATTTACAATTAACGATCTCTGCTATTTGATCAGCCCCAAACACAAGTGTACAGTTTGCAATAAGGATGCGTTTGAAGACCTCTTCCACTTATTTGTCTCATGCCCAATTTACGACGATGTCCGTAGACACCTTATTCCTTTTATTAGAAACATTCCTCCTAACGACTTTCCTAATATCTTCCGTTCCCCGGACTCCTTTACTTGTAAACAGATTTATTATTATGTTTGTAATATAACGAAGATTAGAGCATTTATTATGAATGAATAATTTAATACTTTCTGTTATGTATAAAGCAACTTTTAATTTTTACTTATATTCTGAATTCAATTAAAAAAAAAAAAAAAAAAAAATTTATTACTTCTAAAATTTGTTCTTATTTCGTTTGTCTCTGAGTTTCCATTTTTAGTTTATTTTACCATTGTATTTTGTATGTCATGTATTTGTACTTTATATTTTGTATGCCATGTAGAGCCAACTCGATTTGTATGGGGAACTCCCCAAAAACAAATTACAAATAAATAAATAAATAAATAAATTTTCTCAGAAAAAACTAAGATTTTCTTTAAACTTACACATACTGAACTCTTTATCACTTACATTAGAAACATTTTTCTAGTGGGGAAAATTAGTCTGATAGGGTTACACCTACTTCTCTCAAAACTGTCCTTTCGGTGTAAATATTGACTTGAATATTATAATATTGAACAGAAATAAAATCAATCGCTAAAGTTCCTAGTTTTTGCGTTAACTAATTTATTGGGATTATTTTGTCTGGGTTTTACAATTTTTCATGGGTTTCGTTAAATTCCTTTTTATTATAAGATTAAAAAAAAAAAATTAAGCCATTATCAATTTGATCTTTTAAACTATTATTCAATTTTGTTTGTAACTTTTTCAGAAAATTGAGTTTAGGAGGTGTAAGGGGGGGTAACGCTACTTTCTAAAGTGCTATTTCATTGTAGTACAGATTCCACCATTTATATAATAGTAAAGGTGGAATCAAAACATTTGAAGTAAATATTGGATATCTTTTCTTACAGAATTGTGACTTATCTGGTAGCGATCTACAGGAGGCAAATTTACGAGGTGCCAATTTAAAGGATGCAGCTTTGGAATTGATGCTCACACCGTTGCATATGTCACAAACCGTCCGTTAAGTCATACACAAATCCAAGGAGTACACATAATTGAATAATGAAAAAAAAACAAAATTGCTATGAGTATTCTTATTAAATATTTATTGTTTTTCTTTATAAAACTGACATTACATTTTGTATTTATTACTTTTTTAGTTATTGACAAATACATTTATTTTGAATGTAGAGCCAACAAAAAATTATAATTAAGTTTTTTTTTTAAGAAAATGAAATAATAATAAAGTTCGGCGAAATGTTAACAAGTTTTTTTTAAAAGTAGTTGAAAAAAAGAATTATTTTAAGTAATATAGTCTGCGTGATTCGAGAGAAACATCTAGCACTAGAGTATGCTCCTAGCTTCTTTGATATTTTTCATTATTTACAAGATAAAGAGAATACTGCCGTAAAGTTTTAAAATTTATACTATTTATTTAGAAAGAGTGCAAACTATATAATAGATAACGATAATTGTTCCGTTCAAACATTAAAAAAAAAAAAATAAGAAATTTTAACTTAACATTCCCAAAAATAAATCTTTTAATATCCGGCCATTATTGCCCAATAATTAACTCGTAATTTGTTTACTATTTTTTACTTTTTTAGAAAAACTCATCTTCAATGATTAATATTCGTCATGGCGTAGAAAAACAAAAAAAGTCAATATATTTGAAGACGTTTTTATTAATATCGTGTTCTGAAAGTTGCATTTATAATTAAATTAAAGTATTTAAAATATATATTATATATGTATATTATATAATTGATTCAAATATATAAAATTATTAGCGCAAATTTCTAGACTTAACAATGTATCTCAAACTAATTAATACAACACACCATTGGTACAATTTCATTCTGTGATCATTGTTTTCTCTACAAATACATATATTTAAAAAAAAAAAAATGCACTCCGAAAAATAGTAAAATTTTGAAAATAGTATTTAAATTAATAAATATTAAATATATTATTGCTGTTATATAAAGTTGAATTAAAATTTAATATTTTTTTAATATAAAATCGTTTTTTGGAAAGTTCAATTTGGTAACACATATGGTATGTGATATTTGTTTTTAGTTTCTCCATTTCTACATCTAGTTTTAACGTAGAATACGTTTTTTGGGAGGCCACGTATTTCGTAAAAAGCGAACTTTTTTTTAGATTAAAAACTGAACATTTAAATGTAGGTAGTGTAGGTTGGGGGAGGGGTATGTAAAAACGTATTCTACGCATGATGCAACTGTCAATATGACAGATACCGTTTAAATTTTTCTTGCCTTAAAAGTAGTTTTTCCGACGGTTAGATCTTTTTATTATTATTATTATTGTTATTACTATTAAAAATAATACTCAATTCATTTATTATTAATTTTCTTGCAGTTCCTATATAGTTATTTTTTCCAAAAAAGAGTAAAGGGGCTTATATTTCCAAAATATTGTTCATAATTTAATAATAAACGTTACTTCCTTTCTAGTCGCTTTTAAACATAGGATTTAAAATTCTCATAAGCATAATGACTTATATTTAGCTTGTAATTATTTTTTTAAAAATGAAATTTTTCAAAGTGAATAAGATTTAAAAAAATGTCAAATAAGTTTTGTCTTAAATAAGAATCAAAGAAATGTTACTTTTTTTTTTTTAATACATTTTTGGTAAAAACAATTAATATTTTGTGAAATTTTGGTGATGTCGCACATTTTTAATGTTTTTATTTTTTGTTCAATTTAATTTAGCTGTGGTTCTCCATATAGAAAATTCTTGAATGACTGAAACTTTTGGTTTGTCTTTAAAAAAAAAACCAAACAAAGCAAAAAACCTTAACCTATCTAAACAAAAAGGAAAAAAAAAGTTATAAAAAAAAATGTTTTGACGCTAGTTGTATAGCAACCACATTGTAGTTGTTCAGCCATGCTTTTGTATTAAAGTGATTTTTTATCTTTTTAAATCTAAGAGTGTGTTTTAAAATTAGTTTATATGGATTTGCATGATATTAATACGAACAGTTCAAGCGTGTTCACTGTTTGAAGCATTCTTCAACTCCAACTCACCCAGGCAATTCCCCGAGAGTGATGCCTTCCCAAATACCCGAAACCTAGTACCAGCGAAGCGGGGACACTGGCATAAGTAGTGATACACCGTTTCCCTAACTCCATCATCACAGTTCTAACATATGGGACTAGACGTTCTCCCTATATTATGCCAATGACTAGACATCGGTGTGTGTCCGGTCACTACAATCACCAAGGTCATCAATCCTATCCTCTAAGGGACAGGAAGTAATCTGAAACCCTCTGCTTGGTTCCTTTGATGAATCTTTTAGCCTAGAGGCACCCCTGCTTATCCTCCCAGCATTTCTCCAAAATCCTCGTCTCCCAAAGTGTGATCTGACTATCACAAAACCTCTTAGTGAAGGCAAGGGCTGGCTCGGGACCACAAAAAGGTTAAGAGGATCCCTCCCTTGCCAGCCGATCCGTCCTCTCATTGCCCTCTATTCCCGCATGTCCGGGTACCCAATAAGCTGCACTTCGCCCCTCCGAGCTAAGGCATTAAGACATTCTCCCACCAATTTCGAACTCCAACTCGGCTTGCTCAATGCCTCAGTGCGGCCAGAGAATACCGCACCTCTTTAATCTCTCCCTGCTACTCCCCCGCAAGGCAGCAGCATTCGATAATACCAACAAACTCAGACTGAAAGACAGTGGCCATACCACCCAAGGCCATCGAGCTCCCCCTGTCTAAACTCCTGCAACCATGCTCCTGCTCCTGACAGACCAGTTCTCTCCTGCCTAAAGCCATCTGAATAGCAGCGAATAATGCCGTTACCCGCCTCCGTTAGCCTCGTAAGTGTGTTCTCCCCTACACTACCAATGCTAATCTCATGATCCCTCTCAAATCCCCATTTCTTGCTTATCTCATCAATTTTAGAGAGCAGAAATTGGTTTTCTTGCCAAATCTTATCCCCGATCCTAGTGTTATCCCCCCAGAAGGTTCTCACCCATTCTCTCTTATATCTCATTCCGAGATAACCGTTCATCGCTTCACCCACAACCACATACTGAAGAGGGGTTAGCTCCAACAACACCCCCAGTGCCACCGTCGATGTCGTTCTCATCGCACCCGTTATGGCCAAACAGGCTGTACGCAGCTTTTTGCGCTCCCTATCAAGGAACACGTCCACCATGCCGCTGCGGCATAGAGTATCCTTGGCTTCATCAGCTTCTCATAGATCCAATGAAGGCATCGTAGTTCAACTCCCCAAGTCTTGCCCGCTAGTCTCCTATACTGCCAGAAGACTTTCTCTTCTTTCTCATATATACAGTTGCTCACATCAACCATCTGTGTTAACACCCTCTGTCCTGTGTGACAAGTGTTTATGGTGTTATGAGGCAGGGATACCCCGACCACTTCTTCATACTGACAGATTATGTCTCATCCATGCTCGAAACATATTAATAAAAAACAAAAATCTCCTTCCTGGACTAGTCATTCAGTATATTTTATAAACAATGGAGACCACATGGGACGCACAGAACCGCAGATATAATTTTTTAGTTTTCTATTATTCATATCCTTCTTATGTTAGCTTTTTTTTTTATTATTTAATTATTTATAACATAATTTGATGTTTCTTCTCGACTTGATGTGATAATTGTGATTTTAAAAAAGAAATTATAAATACATATGTATATTATGTTTAAAACAGTAAATTTATTATATTTATTAATTAAACAAAAAATTAAAAATATATCGACAGTTTTAAATTGTTGCAGAAACAATTTTTTTTTTTTTTTTTGTAATAAGTAATTTGGGGCATTTTCCACTATTTCCACAAATTGTACACGAAGTATGTGATGGGGACGCTGCAAATTGTAATTGCTAATTGTGATCTGAGAAAGTGAAATGGTACATTCTCAGTATCATATCACCACCAATTCTCTAAATACTCTAAATTATACAAAATCTATGAAAGATTTTTTTGAAAAAATTAATCTGACGATTTTATCTTATTGTGGAAATTGTAACATTTAAATTTGTTTGCCTTCAAATTTACTAGATTTTATTAAATGATTAAAAAAATTATCTGAAACAGATATAAATTTGTACCTAATATTTTGGATTACAAATTATACTTGATTATTCCAAGTGTATTAATATGAAAAATAATGTATGATTAGACAATTGATTGAATTGAATAGCAGTATTAAAAGAAATATTATATATCTCACTTAATTGTAAACTACCAATATAATATGTAAACAATATTAAACTATTATATATATATGTATTTTTTTTTTTTAATTTAAGACGGGTCATTGGCGCCCGTAGCCTTCTCAGTGCCACTGCCAGCCTCCGGACAGTGTTCTCCCCTTACAGACAACACTGTCCATCGCCGGACAGTGAGCTGTAGAAGCTCCTATTAGGAAAAAATCTAAGGGTAGCATATCTAGACTCGAACCCGGGTCCTCCGCGTGGGAGTCCAGTACGCTAACCACTTAGCTATTCCCTTCCCAACTATTATATAAAATTTATAAAAATAAAGTGTTCATCAATCTATTATCCGTTTTTTAAAATTTCTGTTTGTCCTCTACATATATGTTGCTTCAACACTAAATGAGAAATTTTCTTCAAACTTATTAAATGTTTAGTTGGCCTTAGCATTATATATACATTATATACATATGTACACATTGTACACAATATATATACAAGGGGATGTTTGGTTTGTTGGCTTTTTGAGCGTAAGGTTTAACAGTGACTACTTGTGTGGCAGCAAAACTTATAACGGCAGTTTAGGTCAACTCAAAGATTCCACAGAACAACCTTCAAAAATCAAAATACAATTTCTATAAAGTGCATTCTACATTTAAAGAAAATCATTGAAACCGTTTTCGAATAAATTCCGAAAAAAATTCATGAAACTAATCGGAAAAGTTACAGTTCTGGTTAACCATTTTTTTTTTCAGGGTAGGAATTGTAGCAATATAATTAACATAACCTAATATTATTTTACAGGTAGAAGCACCATAACTCAACTCAGTTGCACTTCAGAAGGCGACTTTATGTTGCAACTGTCTTAGTTCCCTCCAAAATTATTTTTCAATCTAGGGATTCTAGCAATACAATTAACATACCTTAATATTATTGTACAGGTAGTAAAACCATAACTCTGTTATTAGTGATATACTTTTATGAATGTAGTTGTAATGCGAAATTAAAGAAAATATTCCCAGCCGAGGGGAAGAATGTCATTAAAGGAAATGCCCGATACTGGAAGACGAATTAGCCAAATCCCTGGCCGCTCACTGTTGGTTAGGCAAGTGTATGGGAATCACAAATTATGAAAGAGAAAATAAAGGGATAGATTCTATACTTTATGAAAATTACGTCTTTATTTATACCTTTCAGATTCTCATCCATCCAACTGTATATGAGGATCTCTTAATATACATATATCTATAAATAACTAAAAAAATTTCTTCAAATAAACACTACACATTTCAACATTAGAGATGAAATAAATAATAATAATAAAATAAAAAAGTATTGCAACTTTCTGATCACCGACAGATATATAAACAATCTGGTGTGATACATTCACACAACTTTGTCTTAGTCAAATTTTCAGAGAATTGTGATTGACAAAGTTAATAGTTAGTATGCCAAATGTAATGAAATTTGTTGGTGATTTTATGGAGAAAATCGCAAAAACAAAAACAAAAAACTGTTCACTAATTCATTTCTGGTTTACTAATTTCTTGAAATCGAAATTTTGGTCATCTATTTATTTCTAATTAATTTTGTTTTCGTATAGTAGAATTGTATAATCAACTATGACAGCACTTTAGAGAAAAACTTAACCACCCTCTCCCAAAAGCCCCTTTAAATGATTATACCGAAAGAAATGTTTCAAATAAAAGTTGTAGCTTTTTATATGTGTAGTTCACATGCCAAGTTTAAAGAAAATAGTTGGAGACGCTTTAGAGAAAATAACAGAAAAATGAAAAATATTTCTCAATAAAAAAGCACTTTCGTTAATCCGATTTATTTCAAACTCGGAATTCCAACAACATATTTAATTCTAATGAATATTATTTAGATCATAGAATTGTGTAATAAACTGAAATAGCACTTTAAAGGACAACCAACCCCACCCTTCCCCTCCAAAATTGCCCTTAAATGCATTTTTTCCGGGGAAATGTTTCAAATAAAAGTCGTAGCTCTTTGTGAGTGTTGTTGATATACCAAGTTTTAAGAAATTCGTCAGAGCCATTTTCGAGAAAATCGCAAAAAAGTAAAAAAAAAACAACTAGTAAAGTGGTACTTCCGGCTGAAGAATTTTGACAGTTAACGTACTGTCGGATCGCCTGGTGTACCTAAACGGAATATCCAGCATATTTACACACAACACACAGAACTATTTTCCTCAAAAACTTCAACTCAAATATTCTCAAAACGGATATTTCCGGTAAAAACTCGATATCGAAGATTTGACACGATTATAATCCTTCCTCTTACTAGGAGAAAGGAAAGATTGTTTCTAAATATCTCGTAATGCTTCCTAATGTTGTGTTGTGAAATTTGTCTGAATTAAAGACTTCTTGTTTCTCTATATTTATAAATACTAAATATCAACACTACAGAAGAATTAAGTAGGAGATATAGGATGTTGAAATTCTCCGTTACCCTAAATGCTAAAATTTAGACTGTACTGATCCGTAGGAAATGGCTCAGTCAGAGACTACTTATATCTCTATACTTCAAGTAATAATGAAACATTATGAAATAGTGTGGGATTAGGATTTACATTTTCAGACACTATCAAGTGTTATGGCCTGCTGGCGTGAAGGGTAACGAGATGGCATCCTAGTATGAAAAGAGGTAGTAACTCCTTTAAGGAACAAAATCCTTTTCAAGGATTGGCGACGAGTCTTTGCGGGAAGAGCTCAGTAACGAGAGACTTTTCTGGGAAACCACACGGGTCTGAGGTAGGCTTACCGAGCAGTTACAACAAGAAGTCTGATGCGTGTATCAGTCTATCAGCAAAATAGGCTTCAAATGCAGATAGACTTCTTCCCGAGGCGTTGTAGCTACAGAGGACAATCGAAGAAGCTGAGCCTAGAACGCATTAGCATTTATAAATTCTATGAGGAGATAGAGGAGGCTCCATTAAACCTCAAGAGTAGAGCTCCTCCCCCATTAAACGAAGAGGGTTCTAACGGAGTGCACGCTATTATCCAGAGAAGGCCTTAGAAGCCATGTTACCTACCGAGTGTTGGGGGAAGGAAAATATCCTCGCTAGAATCTGGAAATATTCTAAGCAGTTCTTAGAGAAATAAAGTTAGAAGGGAGGAGAAGTCTCTGGCCGGCACAGTAAAAAGTCATAATAGATTTCTTGTGGTCACACTACATTGATTCTAATTATTCCGCTTCATGTTTTCTAGATAACTTGGCCGGAGATCACTACCACTTCCTACATTTGATCCCAGTAGTATGAATAAACTTGCAGCATTGTAAACATGGTTTTGGAAAGTTTAAATTTTCAGCTCATTGTCAAATTTTGACTCTCAATGTACGCATCGAAGTATTCAGATTTCTATACAAATTTGGAGATAGAAGACTACTTGCAACTTATAACAACATTACCGATGTAACATTTTAGAGCTAACTGGAAATTGCATTTTTTTGATCTCTTATCGCATACAAATGCTAATTTTGATTATCAGTTGTTTTCTACGTAATCTTGAGATCTGATAGCATAGACAGTCTAAGAGTTGTTATCGGAGTAGCATCTAGGAGTAAACCAACTGAAGCAGAATGTTGCGAAAATCGCTAGAAAAGTTTCCAATTTAGTGGTATTTCCGGTTAATGGCAAACATACTCATGTGTGAAAAAAAAACGTGGATTTAGGAGGTGTAAAAAATTATATAAATAAAAACACATAAAAATAACAAAGTAGACCAAAGGTTGTTCTCTTTATTGTTCACACATCAGACTCTCTCGTTGTTCGATATTAAAAGGATAAAATGAAATTATTTAATAAATTAACAACAATATATTTAACACTAACTTAAGCTCTGAAACTTGCTTGGGAAAAAAGAAAAAAAAAATTTTTTTCTCTCCATTTTTCTCTCTGTTTTGGGCAATTTTCTTGCGTGAAAAATGCCGAATTTTGCTTGAGTGTTTGCTTTATTTTGTATTGACTGTGCGATTTTATTCATCTTCAGCACCACCAATAAGCATCTGGATCAGGGCTTCGGTGTCAATCATTCCTTGGTTGTCAATGTCCATGGCATCAAAGGCATCGTTCACTTCCTTCTTCGTGAACTTATCTCCCCAGGTGAGAAGAGCGTGCTTCAGACTGAAATTAAAATATCAAGCAATGAGGACAAATATTATACTGAGGAATATCTTTAAAGAATTATCACACGACTTGCTATTGTCGCAGTTCACATACATTTCTAATTTTCTTTAAACATAAATTTTTAATTAACTTTTATTTGCATGTCATGTGAGGGGAACACTACACTACATGATAATATAAATACAATAAAATGAGCTTGCAGGTAAGCGCATGTCCATGTATCCAAACTACCCAAAAATCAGAGTTTCCTACAAAGGTGATTGCCCACATCAATCAGTCAGTTGGTCTATCAGTAAAGTTTAAATAACCTGTTGATTTCTTTATGGAATATCACTAAAAAATTCCTTCAGGAAAATAGCACTCCTGTCATCCAATTTTCTTCCAAATCGGTATTCTTTCAACCCAGTTTATTCTCAGAAACATTATGTAGATTAAAGAATCGTATAATATACTGAAATGGCACTGCAGAGAGAAGCCTTACGACATCCCTTCCCTTAAAACCCCTTTAAAACCAATTTTTCCAGCAAAGTGATTCACATAAAAGAATACAGTCTGAACATAAGATTTTTTTTTTAATTTAAGGCGCTAACATCTATGGTCATTTAGCGCCCGGAGCCTTCTCAGTGCACTGCCGGCTCCGAAAAGTGTTCTCTCGTTACAGACAACACTGTCCAACACCTGGACAGTGAGCTGTAGAGTCGCCTAAGAAGAACAAAATCTAAGGGTAGCAAAGCTGGACCCGAACCCGGGATCTCCACGTGGAAGTCCAGTACGCTAAACTTAGCTATTCCCTTCCCTGAACACAAGATTAACAAAATCATAATGCCATTCTCTAGCAAATGGTCAACAAGTAAAAAGCCTTTCGCTAAACGTTCTTGTGGCTCTCTTGATTAAAACCAAGGACAGGATATCAAGTTAAATTTCCTTCGATATTTGTTATGGCAGTGACGTGAGGTGCATACAAACAAAAATTTCGCAGACAGTGTTGTTATAAGGAATTTGCGTTTTGTTAAAATAAATAAAAACTAAATTAAATAAACTAAAACTAAAAAAATAAATTAAAAACTTACTCTTCACTTTTGATGAGACCATCTTTGTCAAAGGCCTTGAAAGCTGTTCTGATAACATCATCTGGATCAGTGCCTGTATTTTCCGAAAATAAGAAAAATAAAGTTTTTATTAGATTTATGTTAACCACCTGAGAAAATGTATTGTTTGCTGGAAGATATAAACATGTCCAGAACTGATAGAGATATCTTCCACTTTAGTTTGACAGAGAGACTTAAATTATGGTTGCTTACTTTCGGATTGTTATCGTTTTCAAGGAATTTGTTTATTAAGGATGCCGCAATTCTTCAAAGTTTAGATGACTTGCCAGGAGGTGATTTTTTTTTGGGCAGACTGTTATAACGAAAATCCATTCCAACTTTCCAATGTTATTTAACATAGCGAATTTAAATGTTTTAATTGTGAAAAGGCGCGAGTTTTGGCTTTTTCCAATTTACGGATTATCAGTTCATTCTTTCTAATACCAAGGACATCATATACAAAGAAATATTCTGATTATTAATTAACAATACTCTTCTGATTTTTTATTTACTACGTCCCTATAGTTGTACATATGTATGGAAGTAGTGGTTTCAAAGATCTTTTTGGGCTCCCTTGCGAACTTTTAAATATGTATAAGTGAAAATATGTATACATAGTCGTGAGATTATGTATACATAAAGTGAATGTGTGAGATTGTGAACTGTAGTTTGCTTGTGGATTGGCTAAACCTAAGTAGTTGCACATATCAATTATTATTAATATTGTTCGCCCGCAGAATGGTCAAAATCCCTGAAGTTCTGGGGATGGGGAGGACTTCATGCCTCCTAATAACTCATTTTAAAATAAACTCACAGTTCTCTAACTAAATAATAGAGAGAAGAAATGTATGTTTATTAAATATCAAGTTTGAAGACAGTCTGTCTTTGTATCTTGTCTTTTAAAATGCATCTTTACAAAATAAGTTCTTTACGCTTTTCTTAAAAAGGGCTCCAAAGAGTTTAATTTCGTGTACATTTTAAATAATAATTTTTATTTGAAACGTTTTTCGAAAAACAGATTTTAGAGGGTTCATTGGAGATGTGAGAGCTTCTCTTCCCTCTATATGTCTCTTATTGTATTCTCTGATGGGATATTTAGAGAAATAACTACTTATCCGATCCAACTTTTAAGAGAATTTATCAATCAGAAGGACGACAATTAGTGTAAGTGTTTCACAAAAGATTTTTTACTTTACAGAGATTGAGAGTAAATTTTTTAAAAAGATTTTAACAGAAAAATTGTTCCGATTTTAGCGGAATGGTTGTTACGTTATTTCACCTGCGGCAGAAAAATGAACCTTCTTTTGAAGACAAAAATATTACTTTACCTCCAGACATTCTTTGTGCAAAAAGTGTCAACAGCTGGGTGAAATTAACTGGTCCAGGAGCTTCGCCCAACATATCATCGAGTTCTTTGTCCGTTACCAATTTACCAACTTGATCCCAGGTAGCTCTAAGATCTTCCTTTCCAAGGATACCATCCTTGTCTTTGTCCATAAGTGAAAATCCCTAAACAAAAGAAAATATATATTTGTGTATTGTTTCTTAATTTTTATTGATATTATCATACTTTTTTGATTTAATGCAAACAAAATAAAACACTAACTTCTTTAAATTCAGCCACTTGGAATTCAGTGAACATGGAGAAGACAGAGGAGCCGGATCTTTTGGCCTTCTTGCTGCTCTTGGAGGACGGTCTCTTGGCAGGGGCCGCAGCCGGAGCGGGCTCTGGTTCGGGGGCTGGAGCTGGAGCCGCCGCTGGAGCTTCTTCCTTCTCTTCTTTTACCTTCTTCTTCTTCTTCTTTTCCTTATCCGCCTGAGCCACATGTTTACAATAACTTCAGTTTCCCATTCAATAGGCGGTACAAATATTCAAACTCAGTAATGTGAAGCCGAATATATCAATGTAATCCTTAGCTCAACATTACTGAAGTTTAAAAACTACAATATAAATGCAAACACTGAAGCTAACCATGAAAAGGATTAGCCTGTCAATTGAAGATATTGAAATAGTGTTGTACAATACATCAATTTTAGGGAGTTTCCGGACCTACTTCAATAGTTACCTTTGAGTTACAAACGGAAGTGGGACTATTGTAAATACTGGCTCTCTTGATAAAACCCATTCTACAGAATAAAACCTTGGGCAACAAATACTAGGAAACTTGTAGGTCAACCTGGAATAGACAGTAACCAGACGAATTTTTGCTCTGTGGTTAGTAGCGGAAGGAGTTTACTTTGGATGAGAGCTCTCCTGAAGTTCCCACTCTTTTCAATACAAAGTGAAAGTTTCGCATATCAACCATAGAGAACGTTAAAAGTCTATATAAGTTCAGTTAAACATTTTTAAAAATATTTTTTACAAAAACATACATTTATTACAATGGCAATAAGTCTTATAGATCATGTTGACCTATATGAGGATAGACTCTTATTCAGTCAGAGACAATAAATTATATGTTGCGTTGTCGACGAATCGGCTCCTAACTTCGGAACTGAGGAAAAGCGGTGTAAGTACCTCATTTTGTCATCAGTTTGTGTTTTATTTTTTCTTACATTTTTTTTTTTTGTGTGAGTCCCCACCCGGGGAGCAGAGCCCCCTAATATATGCAAATATATGTTTAATTTTATTAATTAGTAAAACATACTTTACTAAATTTCTTAAAATATTATTCCATATATTTTGCTCACTTAATAAAACATTTTTAATATTTCAGAATTAAGAATTGGTTTTACTTTGTCTTTCTCTTTTTTAATTTTTATTTTTTTAGTTTCATGTTTTTGGCCTATATTTAATCCAGGTATCTTCCAACTCCAAATTTCCGATTTTGAAATCTATATACATAAAATTCAGCATCCGTATGTTTGTGGCCGCAAAACTCGAAATCTAATCGATGGATTGACTTGAAATTTTTACATAACGTTACATTTCTATATAAGAATGTTTATATATACTTTTTATTCCGAAGTTCCCACGGAAACGGGCAATACCGAGTGTTTCTTGAGTTTGGCAGAACTAGACAGACGCAGATGCGTTGCGATCGTGGCGCGCTCTCTGCCGAAGATATTCTGCACAGAATATGTCAAGAAAGGCAATAATGGCTTGGATTTCACAGAAGAAATATACAATGAAGCGCTAATCTTCATTGAGAATCTTTGTCTTGCAATGTATGGCAAGTTATTGGCACTATTGAGAGTAACAGTACCGAATAGGTCGATCAACGCAACATTCGAGAGAGAACTGCTCAGAGAGCAATCATATATCAGAAATGACTTACAGCAGCTATTCGCCCAAGAAAATGCACTGAAACTCCTTTAAGAACAAAATATAGCACCATCATACATGGTGTGACCAACCAATCCGGTGGATTTACTTTTAGAACGCTCTAGGTGGAACTGGAAAAACATTCTTAATTTCCTTAATCCTGGCTAAAATCCGTTCAAATGACCATATTGCGTTAGCACTTGCTTCTTCAGGATGGAAGACACTTGCTGCTCGTTGATGGAAAGAGGTAGAACAGCGCATTCAGCTCTTAAAAACATTCTTTCAGTTAAAAACATTTTTTCTTTCTTTCCTTTCAGTTCACAGCAAAGTAGGGTATTAAATTGTATGATATGTTTTCTTGCTGAATCTACGTTATGTATCATACTTCAATTTACTTCCCCAATAATTAAAATCAGACTGAGCTACAGCTAAGCGTGGCCGGGTTTAGCTAGTAATTTATAAAAAAACCAATATCAAATTGATAATATCAAAAAATGTTGATATCTGACTGAAACAACAGTTTGAAAAAGAATTTAATGTACCTATCGTAATTAAGAACTAACAGATAACCATATACTATTATAAGTTTATTATAAAAGAAAACATTTCATATTTTTTTATGAAAAATAAAACTCATTAAATCTTAAAGAAAAAATAAATAATCTATTTCATTTTAGCAAAATTGGCAAGTTAATGAAATATGTAGACATTAATAATTGTTGGGTATTGGCTCGTCTTGATTTTGGAATGGAGTCAAATTTATTGCAACGTTCTTAATGGTTAATCTCCTTTCATAGCATAATGTATTGAACAATAGGATCAAATGTCTATGCTAGTGTTAATTTAAGCGCTCGACACAGAAATTGAAGCAGTTACTTCCTTTAGAAGATGAAATGTTATTTAAATAAAGACTTAATAACTTTCTATTATTATCCAAGGGTATATTTTTTTTTTTTTTAATGTGAATATTCTTGCAGAAATAAATATGAAATTAGAGCAAGGCAGACAGTCGATCCATTGGATTTAATAATAGCTCAAGTACCAAAAGTGGTACTGAGTAGGGATGTTTGGCTTTATGCCATAATTTTGTTGTTGCCATTATTAGAGCAACGCCCAATATGATTCAAAAATAAGGAATTTTATGTGAAGATTTTATATCAGTTATAGAAGCAATTTGAAATAACCGCATTTTTTATTAACTTCTAGAAATCACGTTAAGTAACAAAAGAAATATAAGAAAGGATAAAATAAATATAAAGAAGAATGATTATAATTTGTATAATATAAAAATGTTAACATCAAAATAGCATACATTTCTGTTAGGACGTTCTAATGGGTGTATAATTCATAAAAATTATCTCTGATTGGGTAAAAAGAAAACGAATAGTATTCAAATCAAAATTATTCATAAATAATCAATTTAGACCAATTGATTAATTGATTAGGTAAAACCAAAACTATTAGTATTCAAATCAAAATTTTCCCTAAATATAGGTAATCGATTTAGATTAATCATTAAAAAAAAAATTGAGGAATATCGATTATTAATCGAATTAATTAAAAAGTAGCCTCCCTTGTGACAATAAAAGTTCTATCATTATTTAATAAATTACTCACCATGGTTGAAACTGTATAGGAGAGTGGCTGACTAGATGTGAACTGAGCCCCGACTGATCAAGCCAACCTCCTAAATTTACTGTTTTGTTCTTACCCCCACCACCGGAGGGGCTCCGCGGTCCGGCGGCCGGTCTACTAAAAATCTAAATTTAACCACCCTTCGTGAAGGACTCACTTCATTCTTCTCCCCACCAGGCCCTTATATAGTGTTACCTAGATAACATTATAAGCTCCAACAAAAAATAAAAATTACGTTATTTACAAAAAGGTGCTTAAATTTAAGGGGCTTGTGTTTGTTCCAAATAAGGAATATGCCTCCTCATTACGTAAATAAGGTCGAATAATCTTGAGATGTACATCAGACAGTCGTGAAACTCTCATTTTGACCAAAACAAAATTAATCATGTCCCCTTATGACGGTTATTTATGAGCCCACTTTAACCAACCAGTAAGTTTCTGTTCCTCTTTAGATTAGGATATTTTTCAGTGATCTTTACGCGAACCGTTTATCATTTCTTGATTGCAAAAAACTTTTTCTTTGTTTTTATAAGAACACATTTTTGGCTGAAAAAACTTCGCGAATTTCTAGGTTTAATTTTGGAAATTAAAATGTGGCTATTCATTGCAGTGTGCTCCTTCTGAAATAATTTTTACATCAGCAATAATAATTATTTCAAACTAATTAAATGCAAATTCGTGTGTAAATGTATCACCTATACTTTTTCACACTAAACTTTAATCAACAAATAAATTATGGATCGTTAATGTTCTTGATTTAAGAATAGTAATTTTCAATTTGGCATATTTGATTCAATTTGGGAATTTAAAGGCACTCAAAAAGAAGATATTTTTCACTTATCGAATTTCAAACAAACAATAATTCTATGAAATTGATATTAAATAATAATTATTTTCTTGAAACATAATATTGTCTGATCTATAAACAGATATTTGGTCCAGGTACAACATTTACAGGAACATTTGTTCTGGCTGTGGCATTACTATTGTCCCCAATAATCGAGGACATTACAAAAATAGAAAATAAAAGTATGGTCACTAAATTTTGTCTTGTGATCGATTTATTTTAATTTCTCATATCGTTATAACTGGAACTTCATAATTAATTGCAAAGCCATTGTTTCACACTATACTTTTTTATAGGAAAATTTAATCAGCAAGATAAATTTTATGGATCGTTAATGTTCTTAGTCTAAGCATTGTAAGTTTCAATTTGGAAATTTAAGGCCCTCAAAATGAAAATATTTTTACTTAATCAAAATTTTAAAAAAATCTTGGAGCTGTTAAAATGTTGTAAGTAAACAAAAAATAAATTGAAGTGACCTTTAACTAGGTATCTAGTCTAAACTTCCTGTGCAAATAGTAAAAAAAAGATGAAAATAATTGATGACTGCGATAAATCAAAATATGACGAACGATGGATGATTACAGAATATTGGATTTAATAATACGATCAACACCTTGCTCCGGAAATGCGAAGTAAAAAATATTTTAGTTAAATAATAGAAGAGTCAAGGGTGAAGCTAAAAGAAAAAAAATGCCGGTAAGCACACTAAATTCAGAGTTCAGCAATTTTACATATTATCACGTTAATTATGTTTCCAAAAAAATCATTTCTTATATTATTTAGCATTCTCCTAAATTTGTTGCATGTTTGCTCTAGTGCGATTTTGGTTCATGTCGTGTTGAGTAACGTTAGAAAAAATGTGATTGAATTTTGTACATTGATTACCCATTTGAAATTGATAATTACAGTTTCCTTAACTATTTCGGTCTATCGACATCTTTCCAGGAGAAAAAACTGTATCACAGAGCACATTGAAGTTTACAGTTGAAAAAAATTGTAGTCGATTCCAAAAAAAACAAAAACAAAAATATTTAGTGTAAAGCGCACTTCCGGTTAATGTTGTAGTTCTATAAAGCATTTAATGTATCGTATTATTTAAATGGCAGAATCACAAATTGTTAGAAATGTTTAAAATCAAAATGGTATGATTTTATGTGTATATAAAAAAAAAAATCTGGTGTGAAACACTCACACAACTTTCTCTTACTCCAGTTCTCAAAATTATAATTGACAAAGGTTACAGTTTGTGCACCAAATTTAATGAAATTTGTCGAAAACTGAAAGAAACTATTCAGTAAAAGCGCACTTCCGGTTTACTGATTTCCTTCAAACTCGGAATTTTGGCCATCTATTTATTTCTAATTAATTTCATTTGGATGATAGAGTTGTATAACCAAGTATGATACCACATTAGAGGAAACTGTAACCCTACCCCCTCTCCTAAAGTGCCCTTAAATGAATTTTTCCAGAGAAATGTTTTATATAAAAGCTGTAGATCATTGAATGTTTAGTTTATATGTGTAGTTTCAAGAAAATCGTCGTGGCTATTTTTGAGAAAATCGCAAAAAAGTAAAAAAATTATTTAGTAAAGTGTTAAAAGAAAAGCACTTCCGGTTATCCGATTTTCCTCAAACTCGGAATTTCAACAACATATTTAATTCTAATTAACATTATTTAAATGATCGAATTGTGCAATAAACTGAAATAGCACTTTAGAGGAAAACCTAACCCCACCCCTCCCCCAAAAGTGCCCTTAAATGAATTTTTCCAGAGAAATGTTTCAAATAAAAGTTGTAGCTCCTTGTATATGTAGTTGATGTACCAAGTTTAAAGAAAATCCTTGGAGCCGTTTTTGAGGAAAACGCAAAAAAGTAAAAAAGTCAACTAGTAAAGTGGTACTTCCGGTTGAGGAATTTTGACAGATAACGCACAGTCAGATCGCATGGTGGTACCTAAACGGAATATCAAGTTTCAGCTTTCTACGGTTTTTCTTTTTTGAGCTATGCTGTTCACAAACACACACACACACACACACACAGACCATTTGCTAAAAACCACTTTTTTGGACTCAGGGGACCTCAAAACGGATATTTCCGGTGAAAACTCGATATCGAAAATTTGACACGATTACAATACTTCCTCTTACTAGGGAGTAAGAGAAAGTAATATATATATATATATATAAAGTAAAGTAATAATAAGTAAATTTTTAGGAACATCATTAAAAAAATATGTTGCGATGGAAGGACCTAATCGAACATCAACTTTGTGCTTTTTGAGATATTTTGAGACTATTCGCAAAAA
Source organism: Triatoma infestans (assembly GCA_011037195.1). NCBI lineage: Eukaryota > Metazoa > Arthropoda > Insecta > Hemiptera > Reduviidae > Triatoma > Triatoma infestans. Next base: position 78,493 of record JAAEAF010003034.1, read on the forward strand.
ACATTATTTCGAAAATTTGGAACAATCGCATACTTCTGCTTGTCAATAATAGAATGTAAAAGTACTCGACGGCTTTACTTGGAAATGTACCTTCTTTAAATGAACAAAACCCAAGCTGACATAATATATCTCCCTTCAATATAACTAAAGATTGTTGTAAATAAGTTAGCATTTGAAATCATAAAATTGTTTATTAAAATATTTTAACTTTCTCTTACTCTTAGTAAGAGGAAGTATTGTAATCGTGTCAAATTTTCGAAATCGAGTTTTCACCGGAAATATCCGTTTTGAGGTCCCCTGAGTCCAAAAAAGTGTTTTTTAGCAAATGGTCTGTGTGTGTGTGTGTGTGTGTGTATATGTATGTATGTGAACAGCATAGCTCAAAAACGAAAAGCCGTAGATAGTTGAAAACGAATATAATAAATTTAGGTAACACCATGGGATCTGACGGTGCGTTATCTGTCAAAATTCCTCAACCGGAAGTACCACTTTACTAGTTAGATTTTTGACTTTTTTGCGTTTTTCTCAAAAATGGTCCAACGATTTTCTTTAAACTTGTTTATCAACTACATATACAAAGAGCTACAACTTTTATTTGAAACATTTCTCCGGGAAAATTCATTTAAGGGCACTTCTGGGGGAGGGGTGGGGTTAGGTTTTCATCTAAAGTGCTATTTCAGTTTATTAGACAATTCTGCCTTCTTAATAATGTTAATAATAATTAAAAATGTTGAAATTCTGAGTTTGAAAAAAAAATCGGATAACCGGAAGTGCGTTTATTTGACCACTTTACTAAAATGATTCATTCTCTTTTTCGTAATTTTCTCAAACATGGTTCCGACGATTTTCTTGAAACTTTTTATATAAACTAAACATGCAAAGATCTACAACTTTTAATTAAAAACATTTCTCTGGGAAAATTCATTTAAGAGTACTTTTAGGGGAGGGGTGGGGTTATGTTTTTCTCTAAAGTGGTATCACTGTTGATTATAAAATTCTATCATCCAAACAAAATTAATTAGAAATAAATAGATGGGGCGGAGATCACGGGTTCAAATCCAGCCGTGCTGCCCTTAGATTTTCTCTTCCTAGGAGCCCCTACAGCTCACTGTCCGGTGATGGACAGTGTTGTCTGTAACGGGAGAACACTGTCCGGAGGCCGGCAGTGCACTGAGAAGGCTCCGGGCGCAAATGACCACAGATGTTGAGCCGCCTTAAATAAATAAATTAAAAAAAAAAAAATAAATAAATAGATGGCCAAAATACAGAGTTTTAAGAAATTTTTGTAAACCGGAAGTGCGCTTTTACTGAACAGTTTTTTCAGTTTTCGACGAATTTCGTTAAATTTGGTACACAAACTATAAAATTTGTCAATTAAATTTTGAGAACAGGAGTAAGAGAAAGTTGTGTGAGTGGTCACACCAGATTTTTTTTTCAATTAACATTCGTTCAATAAAAATAAAATTAAAATATTAAATTTGTTTTCAATATTTCTTGCACTTGCAATGTGTGTTTACCTTCTTGTTCACAAATGCATTTCACACATCATAGAGGTCACCTGAGTTACAGAATCTTTACAGCAAAACAGGTCATTTACACGCAACACTCCTGCCAATGCTGCAACTCACGGACATGTGGTCCTCATGCACAACTGCCAACAGTTGCTATTTAAAATCATTTATCATCTTGATTGACATCGTTTATCACTTGCATTTTTTGCTGTTTATTTTCTATACTTAATGTTAAACAACAACTCATGTAACATATATGAATGGTTTACCAAAATATTTTTCGTTTACCTTCTTTCTTTATGCATTTATCTTAATTCTATTCAATAACGGTGTCCTATGAGAGAGTAATGACTAGTGTAGTAGTTTTTTTGTTCCAGCAATGGGTGCACTATTTGATAGATTTTTACACTTATAGTTTTCCTCTATTCCTTTTTAAAAACAAAAAATTCTTAGATGGACAAAAATAACCTTATCTGCTAGCGAAAAGAGAAGGTTACAATTATTAGCCACAGTGATGACGCTATCGTCTTTCATAAGCAAATACCTTACCTATCAGTCACCAAGTATCTACAAAAATCGTAGCATACTTTCTTTTCAATCAAATTGGATTTTAAACAAGATTAAATAATATTCTAGGGTTTAATACGGACACTTTCTCTTTCTACAAATATTATATTCCAATTGGCAAATAAACATATCGCTTTTATTTGAAACATTTTTACTTTCTCTTACTCCTAGTAAGAGGAAGTATTGTAATCGTGTCAAATTTTCGATATCGAGTTTTCACCGGAAATATCCGTTTTGAGGTCCCCTGAGTCAAAAAAAGTGGTTTTTTAGCAAATGGTCTGTGTGTCTGTGTATGTGTATGTATCTATGTATGTGAACAGCATAGCTCAAAAAACGAAAAAATCATAGAAAGTTCAAACTCGATATTCCGTTTAGTTATCACCATGGGATCCGAGTGGGTCATCTGTCAAAATTCCTCAACCGGAACTACCACTTAACTAGTTTTTTTTTTTACGTTTTTGCGATTTTTCTCAAAAATGGCTCTAACGATTTTCTTCAAACTTGGTATATTAACTACGTAACTAACAGCTACAACTTGTATTTGAAACATTTCTCTGGGAAAATTTATTTAAGGGCACTTCTGGGAGAAGGGTGTGGGTTAGGTTTCCATCTAAAGTGCTATTTCAGTTTATTAGACAATTCTATCATCTAAATAATGTTAATTAGAATTAAATATGTTGTGGAAATTCCTAGTTTAAAAAAAAAATCTGATAACCAGAAGTGCGTTTACATTACCACTTTACTAAATGATTTAATCACTTTTTCCCGATTTTCTAAAAAAATGTCTCCGAAGATTTTCTTGAAACTTCGTATATAAACTAAACATACAAAGATCTACAACTTTTATTTTAAACATTTCTCTGGGAAAATTCATTTAAAGGCACTTTTGGAGGAAGAGTTTGGAGTTATGTATTTCTCTAAAGTGCTATCATAGTTGATTATAAAATTCTATCATCCAAGCAAAATTAATTAGAAATAAATAGATGGCCAAAATTCCCGAGTTTCAAGAAAATTAGTAAACCGGAAGTGCGCCTTTACATGACAGTTTTTCCGACGAATTTCATTAAATTTAGCACATGAACTATAAAATTTGTCAATTATAATTTTGAGAACTGGAGTAAGAGAAAGTTGTGTGAGTATTTCACACCAGATTTTTTTCTGGAAAAAAATTATTTTAGCGTGATATGAGAAATTTGTGACATTAATTTCAAATGTTATTTTAGTTAATGTCATGTTTTAGCGCTTTCTTCTGGATTACACTGTAAACACATACAATATCTACGTGGCGACTGTGCTAATCAGTGTACATACCCCACCAATTAGGTTAAATGAGTCAACAATTTTTTTCAAGTTTAATGAAAATGTTTGTTACAATTGCATTAACTGCAGTACGAAAAAATTTATGCGTTTTAATCAAAAGATTTTTTTTTTTCACACATTTTTCTTTAAACTAAGAATTTAGTTGGTCATAATTACAGGCGGTAAGGGGTGTATATTTGTTTTATGGAATACGAACTAATTAAGTTGTCGCTAAAATAAGCGTTTCCCTAGTCTTATTAATAGTTATAATGTAGATCACTAGATAGCGCTTAACACAGTTTACAGCTAGCTAACTGGGATCCCAGGTCTGTCAGAATTCACCTAAGATTAATTCTTCTTGAAAAATGTTTTTAATATAAGCTGGTAGTGTTGTATAAGTGTAATTACCATTCCATATTTAAAGAAAATCCTAAATATCTAAAATCATTGGTAAAGTAGCACTTCTGGTTATCCGATTTTCTTCAAACTTGGAATTCTTATAATGCATTTAATTGATTGATCCTAATGTTAACTAGATGGAACACTAAAATGATGTTTTAGAGGATTTCACCTCCAAAAACATCATAAAATACCTTTTTCCTACAATCTTGAATAATGTTATTACACTAAATTTAGTGAAGAAAATTCAGCTTGCTTTCACGTATAGTATATAAAAGTAAAATTAATTCAACTCTAATTAGCCCGACATCTAGCGGCAATACACGAAAACAAGAACAAAACAAATCCCAGATACAGCGAATTTAAGGTTATACCAAATGGAACAGGTTATAAAGAAAAGGTAACTTGAATTAAAATACATTCTTAGTACTTGCATCTTTTCTATTTTTACTTTCTCTTACTCCTAGTAAGAGGGAGTATTGTAATCGTGTCAAATTTTCGATATCTAGTTTTCACCGGAAATATCCATTTTGAGGTCCCCTGAGTCCAAAAAAAAGGTTTTTAGCAAATGGTCAGTGTGTATGTGAACAGCATAGCTCAAAAACAAAAAAAAGTAGAAAGTTAAAAATTGATATTCCGTTTAGATATCACCATGGGATCTGACAGTAGTTACATGTCAAAATTCCTCAACCGGAAGTACCACTTTACTAGTTGTTTTTTTTTTTACTTTTTTGCGTTTTTCTCAAAAATGGTTTCGACGATTTTCTCTAAACTTGGTATATCAACTTCACATACAAAGAGCTACTAATTTTATTTGAAACATTTCTCTGGGAAAATTCATTTAAGGGCAGTTATGGTGGGAAGGGGTGGGGTTATGTTTTTCTCTAAAGTGCTATCATAATTGATTATACAATTCTATCATCCAAAGAAAATTAATTAGAAATAAATAGATGGCTTTCCGTGAAGCAGGCTACCACGGAAAATGTATTTCATATAAAATTTGTCAATATTAATTTTGAGAATTTGGAGTAAGAGAAAGTTGTGTGAATGTTTCACACCAGATTTTTTTATATTCATATAAATTAAGAACCAATTTAATACGACTGCAGACAGAAATCTAATATTTATAATGTGAGCGAAGTATTAAAACTCTTGTCCAGTCTGACGCACTCGCTGACTCACTTGTTAATTAAATACTTTTTTACGAAATAATGTTACAAATTTTACCGAAACTTTGATAGCTAAATGGAATATCAAGTTTGAACTTACCTATGATTTTTTTTGTTTTGGTGATAATTTGTTCTCACACACACAAACATATACACAGGACCATTCGCTAATAATATTTTTTTCGTTTTCAGGAGACTTCAAAACATATATATTTCCGGTGAACTTTTGACATGATCGTAATAGTTCCTTTTATGGAGTAAGTAAGATTTAATCAAATAAAACTTACTAGGGACACTATATTTATTTTTAATACTTTTGATCTCTCTGCAATTGCCATTTTTGAGAAAACATGTAAATTGTCCTGGACGAACAACTTTCAAAAATGTTCATAAGCGATGATGCGCATAAAACATTCTTGTATTTGTTTTAATACTTTGGGATTCTGTGTTAATGTGGATTATCACAATTTGAATCTGAAGAATTGTCAAACAATGACTACATATAAATATGACGGCTCAGCATTTGTAACATCATTTCCATTATATGAACGGTAAGGTAAGATGACGAGTGGCCAGGCAAACAGAAAGGTACATTTTGTCAAAAATTTTTACTCCAGCATTTTCATTTTACAAAAATTTTTTATTTTTTTGTTTCGAAAAATATATAATTAGAGTTAGTCCTTATTTTTAATTAGACTATCTTTAATTTATTTGAAAAATATCAAGATAAACATAATATTGATTTTTTTTTTTAAAAAACAACTTTTGTTTTACAGAAAGATAATTAATAGATTATGTTATTCCCGTAAAAGATAATGAACGTAAAAAATCTATATAGTCTGGCTAAAAAGGATCTTGTGAATTTGTGTTGAGAGCTAAGAATAGAGGCAAGGTCCCTCCACAGTATGACCTACAATAGCTATAGAGATTTTTTGTTAATAATAACCGTTGATTAATTACAATCATATTTGATTAATCCAAGAAAATAAGAGTAATAATTTTTTTTAAAAAAAAGCTCTTTCTATTCTATTACAATTTTGTGTTATTAACAAAATCAATATACAAATACAGATTGGAATGAAAATATACCAACATATTTACATAAAAGATTAAGAGTCTTATTTCTATTTTATTTTATTTATTTTTATATTTTTATGTTGTACCTCTAGGTTTTAATTCTTCAAAACAGTTTCTCAAAAATATATAATTTTTCTTCATAGGATTGTAAAATTCATGTCCCTAAAAACAAAAGAAATAAAAACACTTTTTTAATTTAAATAGATAAGAAATTCCAAATAACGAAAAATATTAAGATTTTTTTCGTCATATCCTGGTTCTTTGGTGAGTGGCTGGCTAATTAATTTCAGGAATCTCGCTTGTCTTCACAAGTACTTGAAATAATAAAATATTTAACTAAGACGGAAATTCTCAGAGATACTGTTCCTGCAGTGCGCGGCCCCCTCCAAGTAATACCGTTGCTCCAAATTAGCCCAAAATTTAATTTTTCAAACAATACTTTTTCATTAACAAATTCTGGCACAAATCTTTCGTTAGAAAAAAAAGTAAAATTGTAGAAAAAATAAATAAATAAATAAAATGAGAAAAACAGATCATTCGCGATGTCATAATTTTCATCGCGGAATGTAAATACTGTTTTTTTTTATAAATCACTAGCTAATATCGCCACCCACCACCGATTTATGATGGGACATCTTCGCGTAACACTTAGCTATAAAATGTAAAAGAATATTCACCGACTTCTCCCGTTTTTATTGTGTAAGACTCTCAGGAATTGGAATATGACTTCGAATTTGGCTTTCAGCTAGCTGGTCCTCCTCCTAGACATGCGCTATCGCATGCAAGTCTGGGCTTAGAGCGGGCCAATCCTTTGAAACATCTCCGCCATTTGGCCCAGTGTAGCCATGCATTAGTATAAAATTGTCTTTGATAGTCCAGCGATCAATTACATTACCTTCCACATATTTCTCCACAGATCTTTCTGCATTTAGAGCCCTTCCTTGGACTATTATTTGCGTTTTTTCCATTGTGATGTCTCGCAATAGAAAAAATTGAAACACTATGAAAAGCTAGCCGAGGAACTGTATTACTATGAGCAAATCTCGGTGCGATGCGGACCACGCCTACAGCTGCAATGGAGACTTTATTAGGAATTCCACCGCTCTTTGTAGAGGTGAAAACTATGGCAATGAAAGCCTGTTATAGAATTAAACAGGCAGGTTTTTGGCAGGGTAAGCGATATGGTCACTCTACCATTCATCGCGAGATGCTTTTGAAGGTTCCTGTTACAGGTTTTCCCTCTGATAGAATGTTGAAGACTTTTGTTTTCGAGCATTCTTACAGTGTCAGGTTACCCTCTAGGGAAGATTGGTCAAGATTGGGTCCGTCTGGCATGATACCTGATAATTACTTCCGGTGTTACACGGACGGTTCCAGAATGGATGGTAGGTCTGGAGCTGCGGTCTATTTTGAGACCGGAGATCATTTGACAGTATCTCTTGGTGAATGGACCACGGTCTTCCAGACTGAGGTTTATGCTATTCTTTGTTGTGTCTTGGATGAGAGGGTACGTAACACTAACTTAAAAGGTGTTTGTAGCTGCTCGGACAGCCAGGCTGCGCTGAAGGCGCTGAGTTCATGTGTCTTCACTTCCAGGTTGGTGTTAGAATGTTCTAAAAGACTGGAAGAGCTTTCTTCTCTGAAGGATGTGCTTCTAGTCTGGGTGCCAGGTCACATGGGAATTTTTGGGAATGAGGAGGTGGATAGGTTTGCCAAATTAGGCGCCTCTCTTCCTTTCATTGGTCCCGAGCCTGCTGTTGGCGTGTCTTCTGACACATGTCTGTCAGGCTTCCAGACATGGACAGCTTCACAGCATTCATCCTTATGGATGAGCCAAAGTGCTCATCGGGGGTCCGGACAAGGCCATTAGTGAGACGTTGCTGTGTTTTTCACGGAGCGCTCTCAGGCATCTGGTTGGATCTCTTACTGGACATTGTGGTTTAAGGAGACATCTCTACATAATGGGGCTCATGCCGGATCCATTTTGTAGAGTCTGTGAGACAGAGGAGGAAACACCCATCCATCTTATGACTGATTGCTTGGGTTGTGAGGAAATTAGGTTCAGGACCTTTGGTCGGAATAGGATGTCTGTGGAAGAGCTTAGGCTATTTCCGCTTAAGGTTATTGTCCGATTTAATCGGACTGCGGTAAATCTTAGATGGATTAGATCCGGGTCTGGATTTTTGTTATATGCCCGGCTTGTTGTTGTTTTTCTTGGGGTAGCTATATGGGCCCAGTGAGGCTTTGGATAGCGAAGGGTTTCCTCCCCACAGACAAATAATAATAATGAGCAAATCTTTATCCCGATGGTCACCATATCTGAACCTGTCCATTGGCGATCTGAGGCTTATCCGGAAAAAGAATATGTCTCCATTAGTCTAAATCCATTCGACATATTGTCTGGCTACTCACTGCTCTCTACTAAGTCGCGATCTTGGGCGAGCTATATGTTTCTCACTTCTGTCTTGTTCTCCCTTCTCCTGATAGTATAAGTTGAAATGGTTACATTTCTTACTCTGTTAATCGATTTCTCTACTCATTGTTCATTATCTGTCCTCTAAGAGCTTGTTGCCCAAAAGCTATCATCACTGTGCTGGCCTCCTTTAGTATGAATCAGTTACTTGGAATTGCCTGTGGGCCCTTCTTATGGAACCGTGGGCTATACTATAAACCTAGCACTCTTTCTGGTTGTACCCATTGGTGATATTCATTAACCGGTACACCCAACCTAACCTAGCCAAAATCTGAATTTATTTTAATGATAATCAACCTACTAAGTTAATCCAATCATAAATATATCCATGAGTATGTTTAATTGCTAAGAAAATACTATGTTAAGTATTAGTTTATTAATTTTGAATTGTTTAAAAGCCATAATAATGTAAATCTAATCTAAAAGTTACCAAATCATATTTTAATTGTTAAGGCAAAGTGTAATCGTAAGTTTTCGTCATTTGCTCTATGTAATGTCCTTTTCTGAACCAAGACTTAATATACAAACTACGTTGGATCCCTTTTACATATTTCTCTCTAAATTGGTTGTCATTAAATGACTCGTTGTCCGCATTATCAGAGAATTTTAATATTAATTAAGTTACTTCGTATTGAACTTCCTTTCATCTTCGGTGGTAATAACTACAAAAATATTTAAAATTCTTTTGGCTCTTAAAATTGCTAGTTGATATCTTTTTTATTATAAATCTCTGCTCTCGATAAACTCGAAAACTGTTCACGAAAATGTACATTGTAATCTTGTTTAAATGGTTTAGCCGAGCCTCTTCTTTAATCCAGTATGTCCTAGCCAACTTTCAGGATTCATAAATGAAAACAATTCGTGGAAGATCATTGCATTTCAATAAAATTGTATATGTCAAAATACAATTTTTCATTTCCATTAATGGAAATTTTGGCACAGGATTTGTCATAAGCGATAAGTTAAGTCTACGGTGATGAATTTTCAAAACTATAACGAAACGATTTCTATTCTAAGAATGAAGTATAGATTTTTTAATATTTCCTTGATAAATGTGCATGCTACGATTGAAGAGAAGGATGAAGATGTGAAGGACGCATTCTAAGGAGAGCTTGAGAGGCTGTACGACGGGTTTCCAAAAAATCATGTTAAAATAATATTAGGGAATTTCAATGTGAAGTTGGATAGGAAGAATGTTATCGACCATTTCTAGGTCGAAATAGCTTGCACAAGCAAAGCATTGAAAATGAAATCAGGCCTATTGATTTTGCTATTGCAAAAAACTTGAGTGTAAGCAGTACACAATTCCCTCACAAAGACATCCATAAGGAAGCTGGGCGGATTATCAAAGAATCAAATTGATATGTAATGATTGATATACGCACGCTTCGTATATATATGACGTGAGAAACTGCAGAGGGGCAGATTGTGATTCAGACCATAATTTGGTACGAATTAAATATAAGCAGCGAAGTTCAAAATTTAAGCAGCAGAAAGTTGAGGAAATAGATAAGTGGAATATAATCAAATTAAAAGTAGGTAGTAAAAGCAAGGAGGATTGTTAAACAGAACTGGATAAGAATTTAGGAGATACGAAAGGCCTAGAAGCGGTGGAAGGAGATAGTATAAATCAAAAATGGAAATTTATCAGAAAGCTATGGTCAGAAAACCATAGCAAAAGAGGGAAAAGTTAAATGAAATGGTTGGTTCGATGAAGAATGTAAGAATAAAGTACAAGAGAGAAAAAAAAGCTACAATGATGATTAGAGCTACAAGATCAAATGTTGAGGAATATAAGAAAAAAAGAAAAGAGGCTAACAGAATATGTCGAAAGCGAAAAGAGAGAATTCGAGCTATTGAAGATAAAGAGGATGAAGATTATAAAGAATATACGTTTTATTCTGCAGTGAAAGCAGAGAAAAAAGGATTTCAGCCAAAGGTGGATTTCTTTAGAGGAAAGGATGGAGCATTGATAGGAGGAGGACCGCAAGTAAGAAATAGAAGGGCCGAATATTTCGACGAACTATTGAATATGCGTGATGAAGTTTTAGAACTAGACGAAATACCAAGGGAGAGAGCGTAGAATTTCGTCGATTATCCAGTGAAAGAAGAGTTATTGGAAAGAATTTTGTCCTTGAAAAATAATAAAGCAGTAGATATTGATGGGATAGTAGCGGAATTATTAAAATAAGGAGTTGAAGCACTTTGGGATAAGTTGTATGATCTAATAATGGATATATGGATCAAGGAAAGGATGTCGGACGAATGGTCAGTGGCAATAATATGTCCGCTTTTTAAGAAAGGAGTGAGAACCTGATGTGAAAATTACACGGGGATCCCGTTGTATATATAAGGTGATGGCAAAATTGATTGCTAAACGGTTAACCCAGTATTCGGACAGGATGTTGGGCGATTATCAGGCTGGCTTTCGCCGAAACCGATCAACCTCGGATCACAATTTTCTCCTTGAGAATAATGCATGAAAAGTGTTATGAGTATAACATAGATCTACAACACATCTTCATAGACTTCAAGCAGGCTTGTGACACTTTATATAGAGAAGACGTTTGAGATCCTGAAAGAGTTTGAAATCCTGTCCAAAACTGTTAATTTAATGAAGATGTGCCTTCAAAATTCGGCCGCTAAAGTTAAAGTGCAAGGAAGCTGCACAGAAGAGTTCGTCATAAGTAGAGGTCTCAGACAGGGAGATGCACTATCGACCATTTTATCAATCTCGTTCTAGAAAAAATATAAGGCAAATGGATATGAATCCCAATGGTACGATTTTTAATCGCCCCATGCAATACCCAGCATATGCCAATGATGTTGTTCTAATAGGGGGATCTATGAAGGCGTTAGAAGATTGTTTTGAACTTGAGAGGAACGCGGCAAAAACTTTGAGAAAACTAAATATTTGTTAGCATCCAGATATGACAATAGAATCTATCGGTCACAAACTGTTACAATAAATGGAAAAGCCAATGAAAATGTGAAAGCGTGTAATTACTTAGAA